>LXGT01000014.1:0-174139 GCA_001640655.1 Endoconidiophora laricicola
CCCCCCCCCTACGTCTGTCCATCCAACCTGCATTAGATGTGTGTCTGTTTTGCTCACAAGCTTCTAATAACTTCTCGTTTGAGCTTGTTTGGTCATCATCATTCAGAAGCAAAGCTCTAAGACGGGATGGGATGGATAGTGGAGGCGTGTAGGCATTTATAGCCCAGATTTGTAAGTCAAGTTATGGGCTATTCGTGAGCATTCTAGTATGATAAGTAATAGAATGAACAAAAATGAAACTGCCATTTGCACGTATATATATAGTAAGCATTTTTCTTTATAGTGTATAGCCGGGCATGTAAGTTTCTGTAAGCTGTGTACTTTCCGTAAGCTATGCCCTGGAGCATACTGATACATGTTGATTAGCAATAACATAATTATGAGCAGCTATAAATGGCTGGCTGAACTAAAGAAGGATTCATGCAGGCAAGAGTCCTTAATACATGCTGTACTTGGCATACTGAAGACAGTCATACAAGTGTAAATTTCTTATGTGCCCTTCTTAGTTCATCATATCTTCACCATCTAACTAGGCAAATTCTCTGCACTAATATTAATGAGCTTTATATTCTGCCCAAACTTTAGCTGCAGTCTCTCTATTGTGGCCTATATCATCTGCCTAAGGGCTTAAAATCAAGTAGAAGTACTAGTATGTACTAGTCAAAACTGCAGCTTCACAATCCTTGCAACTTTCCTTGTACTATTTTACTAGGAAGCAGTTGGTCAATAGTGGGTTGGATGCCTAGTGTACTATTCCTTCCCGGGGGGAAGTGTTTCCTGATCCGGAGGGCAAGTAAAGTGAAAGTGAAGCCGTCTCTATCTGGCTTAGCTTCTCGGGTATGCATTGATATTCATATCTTGGACGGAGATAAAAGAAAGAGGATGAAAGAGAAAGAAGGAAGAACTTAAGCTGATAGGCGACTGATTTTATAGGCGTTCGCTCCACCTGTGAACTGACTGACTATAAGATCATGAGTGTTTAGTCCGAGTACATACAATTATATCGTCAGTGAGCACACGCGTGTCGATGAGAGTGGACTTTCAAAAGCACTGATAATATACAGAGCCCCGTAACGAGACCCTTATATCGAATAATATAATGATCTCTATGCGAACCTTGCTTACTGGTTAAGGCCAACTTGTAATTTTTTTTTTTTGACGAATAGCTTTCCGCTTTTACTCTCGATGCTACCATTCCTCCTCTCAGAGTCCAAACAAGAGACTTATGAGTGCATACACCAGACTATCATATATCAAAATGCAATACATATGCAAACTTTGCCCTTCAGGGTATAAACGTGGCCGTCGGCGCCGCTGCCACCGCCGCAGAAGAAAGAAGCTTCTGAATAGAAATCATATTTAGTGTGCATACAAGATTAGTGCAATAATCCCTTTGGCGTTGTGCTGCAGCCTAAAAAGCCATATTACACACTGTATGGAAGCATGGAGATGTTATAATACTTTTCGATATAGCCGCTGTTTCTAACTAATGCATCATATAATTATTTACTTGGGAAAGGCGTTCTGAGTAGTGTTTGTAGGGAAGAAAACAGAAAAAAAAGGAATACAGCTCATGTATACATCGCTAGCTGTAGAGAACCAAAAATCTAAATGTGACTTCGGTCATGTATGAGGCTACATAGAGATTCCAGCTGTATCTGAGCTGCACATTATGTGGTAGTGAATCACACAAACTAGCCCGAAAAGGTACGCGTACAGCAAAGAAGGGTGGTTAGTGTAGTTAGTGTGCCGTTGTTATGGCTCATTAGGTCGAATACAAAGAACAAAAGTAAAAACAAGCCAGCCATCTGCGCCACTTTTGGGCTATGGCTGGCTTGTTTTGGCGTAGAACGGGCCAGACTTTCAACTAGTCTATTGTGAGAAGGGCTATAGATCTGAGGCGTTAGATCATGCAGGTATCCGCATCAAGATTGAATCCTAGGCGAATTACTCTTTCGTTTTGTTAGGACTGTTATGATCCAATCTTGGCTGCAACTACATGGGACCTCATAATGATCTCAGTGCGGGCAGTGCTAGAAAGAAAAATAATGATAAAAAAAAGCGTTTTTTTCATGTAGAGCCGGAGCCCTCTCTCATTAATCCTGTAATACAATCTCTCACTTGAGCACTTGAACCTGATGCTGCAGCTCCTAAAATCAAACTAGTAGCAACTAATTATGATGTTCTTAATAGCGTATATGATGTATCATATCTGAGCAAAGTATAGATGTTATATGCAAGGCGCACTAATATAACATTATAAGACAGTTTCAATGAATGGACTGAGCAACGCCAATCGAGCTACTGCATGTTTGGTGGTTGCAATAGCCTCAAAGAAGGAAACCTTGAGCTGCCATATCACCGGTTGAGAGACCTGGAAAATTGAGGCGGTACAAGTGCTGTTTGGTCGCGTAGTGGTTTTGACAGCTGGCAGATACAATAAACTACATGAACATCTCAAGCTGAGTATGCATATTCTTAATACAAAGTCAGTATGGGACAACATAAGCGGGCAAAGATAACTGGACGTTGCTGTGGTAAGATTTCGTCTAAGCCGTAGCAACTATGCCTTGATTAGTCCACTTTGGTTGTCTCCCTCTTCTTTCTTATCTTTTCATCATCACTTTCTTTTTTTTTTAGCTGGATATGAACAAAGAGTGAACTAAACTAGGCTTCATACTTCTCGAAGGAATCTTCGAAGTATAGATATAGTGAGACACCTAAGAGAGTCCAGCTGGTCGGCTACCAACATGCATCTGATATTAGTATAAAATAACCTACCCGTTCCCTGTAATACATCTATATGTCAGTTAGCATTCACTGAAAGCAATACAGTAAGTAAAGACTGGTTATCATGTGGGGTAAAATATTAAAAAATTGCGATTTGAACAGAGGGAACTCAGTCCAAATTCATTCATCAACGTATCTACGTACGGATTATCATGGCGTATACACTACAAGGCAGAAGGAAACTAAGGCTCTAATCCTCGATTGTTCCCCAGATCCATGACTCGCAGATCACCGCTCCTTTTTCGTACTCTCTGATGTAGTTTCTACTGCCGCTGAGTATTTCGCCTACGACAAAAGAAAAAGAGAAAATCGGTACAGTCTTTGCTTCCACTCATATTTGCCAGTAGCCCAGACAAGATGAGTGAGAGGCAGCGCAATCGTGTCTGCTGATGAGATATGGTATGTTCTATACTATTGAAATGATAAAGACATGATGTGATATGAGAGCTTGTTCACCCCATCTATTGATCCGAGAAATCAGTTGCTTGAAGTGCTCCAAAGCGCTGAGTCTACGAATCTTTAGAGGCCTATGACGACAGAATAGAGAGCGTATGGCTGGCTGCAGTGCTGTCTTGGGACATGCCTTTATTTTTCAGCTGCCCAGGTAGATCTAGATATAGCAGCTTTCACTGATCGACTGCAATTCTTGCCTATACTCGAGGCCTTTCTATTTGTCCATCTATGAAGATACAGCTCACCGTGTATTGCTATCTCTAAAGTTTCCATAACGCTAGTGTTATCACCGAAGCCCGCAAGTGCTACTTCTAGCTTTTACTTACTTCCTAGGTAGCCTATGAAATCCTCTTGTCCACTCTGTCTGTCGCTTCCATACATCAATGGTGCTAGAAAGAAAACGACAAAACTGCTAGGAGAATAAGCCTATATGTAAAGCTCCGTAGGAATTAAGTAGTGCATTTGGCTAGCTTGACTTGAAACCGGGTTCTCTTGCCTGTTTCCCGCTCTCCAACAGGTATATGGAATATGAAAGAGAATCTCGCATAAGCAATAGGAAGAGGGAAAGTGGTCTTTGTTTGGCCCAGGAAAAGCGGTCTAGTAACAGCAAAACCCCCTAGATAATTAGAAGAGAATAATCCGCCGGTTAACAGTTGCCACCGAAGGTCTAGATTATCATTCGTGAGTTCCAAGGCGTTCGAAAGGAAGATTACTGAGAACAAATGAAGTAAAAACGACAAAAGGGTAGATTCGGGCACATTTCAGAACGCAAGGGATAACCTAGTGTTATCGTCTTGGTAGACGTAAGCTAAACGACGTAAAGACTAGCGTATTCTGACATGTCGGATAATAAAGCCAGCTGAAGGGCCTGCTTGCTGATAGAAAAGCTCTTTTGTAGTCGACGGAGGCAGTTAGAATCTGTTTACAGGGTGAAGGTTGAAGGGAGGGATAATCTACTTTCTAGTTCCTTCATGTCCCTTCTTTATTATTCTCTAACGTTCGATTCAGATAGAGTATACATATCAAACTGTGCCTAGTGTTTTTTTTTTTCACTCTTCTCTTCTTCCCTTGTCCTCTTTCCTATCCCAGCCACTTGGTTGCCATGTTTTGCGGCTAGTCCATGGCCAAGAAGACCGGCCACAATAGCCATGAGGCAGGTTAGGCCTTGAATAGACGAGACGAAGCCATGAAAAAGAAAATCCTGCCTAATATTCCTGCTTCCTGCTTCCTGCTTCCTGCTTTCGACAGGGAGAACATAGTGGAAGTGAAAACAGACAGGCTATGTATATGAATGTCTGTCTAGCTATTCCTTTAAGCCGTGACTGTTAGCCATAAGTTCTAATTTTCTGGAATAGGCAGCATGTTGAACTTCATAAGTTCTTCCATCGTCTTATTCTTGTGCCTGATCAAGTATTAATATACGTTGCAGCTTTCCGGACCGCTAGTTATCTGACCCGATATCCAACCCCGGAAATTTAACGAAAAGGAGAACTAAGACCGTTTCTTACTGACAGTTTGGTTTTTTTATGGGGACGCAGCTGGGCTTCCTCACATGACGTAATATTATGAATATATATATATATAAGAGAGTCTATTAATACTTGCTAGGCTTATAAGCTCAACCTAGTTATCCTCATCACTAACTAAATCTTAGTCGTTTTCAGAGTATGAAGTTAAATTTGGTCTGTAACAAAGAAGATAAAAAAAAAAAAAGATAAAGAAAGGAAGAGACAGAAAGAACAACAGCTACTCGGTGGAACAAAATACTAATAGATTAGGCCTGTTTTGTTCTCTAATTTTACTTGCTTTCCTTTTGCTTGTCTTTCACTTGTTCCTCGCATCTTGATCGTGGCGTATAACGTGCTGCACTTTTTCTTTGAACCTCGCATTGTTGGTACGGATTTATGGTGCACATCAAGAAAACCGCCTCTCGTTGTTTAATGCACTGTTAATAAAATAAGACAAATCAAAACGTCAAGCATCTGCTAAGGTACGAATTTTATGGCTTCTATCTTCTCATTGCTGTTGCACTTGTCTGTTATTCCCACCCCTTCAACCATGTAAGCAGACCCTAACCGTATTATGAATTTAAACCCTACCATCGTATTTACTAACCCTTGCCTCTTGCACGACAGGCTGTAGATGAGTACACGCAAGCCAACAGTCCATTGTCAAGCAAACGTAAAGCCATAGTCACCTTTCATTTCCCGCCTCATAGAAGCACGGAACTAGTGTCTGCATGGGGACTGACAGATGGGCCAAAACACCGCTGCTCTCTTCATTATTGTATTAGTGAACAGAGCCAAGGATACACGGCTGTGGTCTGACAATTTGTTCGTCGGAAGTTTGCTCAAACTTGGAAAAAACCGGATTTATCTTTGTATCTCCATCCGGGAATAGAAGTGCTACTGTATATAGCTCGTAGTATACAAGGTCTTGGCTGCGTTTGACTTTAGGCGGAAAGTACTTGCTTGTTGGGCATGGGGGTTTGAAGCTAAACGTGTTTCTCATTTCCGAGAAGCAACGGAGAAAGTTATGTAGGGGACAAGTTAGAGTAGGTCAATATTATCCTGTAACCTATAGTTAGGTGCTTAGAGAGACAAACGTATCTTTCATTTTAAAGAATTATCCGTATGATTACTTGTAGTACCAAGTATTCTCTGTAGTGCGTTATAATAATACTGCTTTCTGATGTAAGATGAAAGAAAAGTTTTTGCCGCAATAAAGATCTGTCAAGGAAATATGATGCATTATATTCATGCATATGAAAGATGTAAGTGAATGTTGTTCCCGGAGACGTAAATCGTGGGCTGGTATTTTAGCGTACAAGGCATGATTTTCTTTTTGTTATTGAGATAGCGATATTGAAGATAGATACCCAATACCCGACAGTATCTATAGATACAATTACATATATACAGTCTGTTTATTTATGTATCTTGTTATATATTGTAGGTCTATCTTTCTGACTACGTTAGGAAATTGAAAAAGAAAGAAATGGCTTGTACGCTGCAGCTACTATGCAAAAAGCCACGAAAAAAAGTAACCCCGAATGCTAGCTACATAAGGGGACTCAAGAAGCTGCCGAAAGTGAGATCTGTACATACGCAAAGCGATTCTCGACGGTAGTATCGTACACCTTTTTTTCCTGGCATCATGTATAGATACACATCCAGAATAGAGCATAAAGCCGAATGGGCGAGATGCGCTCATAGAACTAGTCGGTATATTATACAGTCACATATATATAAGAGAAAAGGCTACGCCGGCTTAACGCGGCCCAAACCAGAAGGCTTGCAGGTCATAAGCGTATAGCTGGTGTTCCTTGTTTGTAGCTTCTGTCATATTTCAATGTTGTATAATTAGACCGCGGAAGTTATCCATTGCCCCCCCCCCCCTCACCCCCCTTTCCTTGAATATGGGTAAGTCATACTTGAACAGCAAGAGACTGGGCGTTGTAGAAGCCTGATATACTCTTCTAGTACACAAATCAAGCAACACAGACACATAAACACAAACAACCTAGATCTGGCTCGTAACTATCGGCTTCGGTGTTTCGGAAGCTTGCGGACTACTGACGTGGCTCGGGAAAGGAGAAGGAGAGAGATCGTTCTTAAGTTTTTGAGGTGGTAGCTCTCGGTGATTCCATATGTGGTGGAGCTACCCGCTTCAGTCGGCTGTTGGAGAAAGATGATTGAAGTATATACGCCCAAGGAAGTATCGACGGCGTTGGCGATATATGTGCCGTTTGTGATAAGTCGAAATACATCGTTGTCACCGCTAACTTGCGATGACTGCAATGCCGGTTGGCAGAGTAATCAATAACCCATCATAATCAACTGCAATGCCGGGATGCTGATGCCGGCAGAATAGCCTTGCTATGGCGGATGGATGCCACTTGTGTATATCGATTTGCCAGCGCAGACATTACTATCATGGTACTCTTGTCTGGTCTTCTTGTTTAACTTAGAGATTGTCATGTCACTTGTGTACACAATGCTATATGCATATACCCCAACTTGGCAATTATGGCGAGAACACTAGCATTGGCTTACTGTATTTCTTGACACCGGTGAGACACGATATCTGTATTGTATTGACATTATTGAAGAGATCATTATTCTCGGACACGCCCCTTCATCAAGCTTATGCATTTCACTAATAGTCGCTGTCTGTTCTTTGGAACTCACTGCGATAGGCTCTAGTCTCATTCCGCCCTAGATATATTCGCCCTACCGCAACTCTACGGACAGGTGCCATCCAAATCATGCAGTGATATGCAAGACAGCGAGCCTTGGAAAAAAAAAAAAAAAAAAAAAAAAGGAAGAAAAAAAAAAAGGAAGAAAATCCGGTATTAACGAAATTCAAACAGCATGTGACACCACTATATAGATGTATGTAGTAAGTCTTTTCTCATCCCTTGCTTGTCCCTGTAACGCGTGGGCGGGGAGGGGGAGGGGTGAGGGGGCATCACTCCCAGAAGATATAGTTTTCAAGGCCCGAGGTTCATCAGGTGTTGGGCTTGCAAAGTCGCTACTAGGCAGGCTACGATTTGTATGCAGTGACAGCGATATCAACAAAGTCAAAAGAAGACACGTGCCTGAGATAGTGAATAGCTCAAATAACCGACAGGCGCGAAGGTCCTAAACAAATGGGTAGTGTTTAGTAGCATTAACAAGCCGCAAATGAACGGGGAGTGTTCTCGAACCCTGAAAACCCAAAACCTTGCACTGGCACTTTGACCCAACTAAACGGCTCAGGCGTTGCTTTTTGTTTATTTTCCTTTTTTTTTATTAAAACCTCCGTAACGAAACAATAAAAACAGCAACAATTTCAGTGAAAGGCAACAAAAGACAATGAATGACCTGCCTTTTTGCAGATGATATAATGTAAAAAATAATGTAAAAAAAAAAAAAAGAAAGCGCAAAATGTGACCTATCCTCAAGTGTATCTTTGGGAAATCCTACTAGTCCACCGTGTTCAAGCCTTACTCTAGCATGTAACACTTATCTATCGGAAATGGGAATACTACTAGATTAGGCTACCGTTACTCGTCTTCCAATCCATTGCAAAACTCACTGTTTTGCATTTATGTTCTTCCAGATGGGCAAACTCCCCATGATGTATAGCGCAACTGGGGCCTTGTTCAATGGATATCGTAGTTAGCAAGGTCGACGTATATTAAGCTCTAGTATGGCAGCAACTAGTAGTACAATATATAAAAAGATCAGGTCTTAAGTTTGACTTAATAGTTCTGCTTGAGCAAGCTCATGTGTGAGTACATGATCGTTTTCTATTCTCGGCTACGGTGCGCAGCAAAAAGAAATAGACAATTGGAGATAGCGTTGGGCTGGATGCTGCTACTCTCGTACCATGGTCACTATGACTGTACTAATAGTGCTCCAAATTATGATTGCAGGGCGCACCTGGTGGGTGGAGGCAGGTCGGATATGTGATAAGGTGGCTAGTCATACTCCGATGCGGGGGAGTATGGGTAGGGTGTCTCAAGGACACCTTAGCATGGAATCATTACATCATTTGGGAGGCATGAATAATATTTCTCGTATTTTTCTTTTCTATCTCTTAGTTGAATTTCCAGTATAGCGTATTCTTCCTGAGAAGTCTGTTGTGCATATTCGATATCGATAAAACAGAAAAAAAAACAATCCCAGGAAGCCAATCTGAGGCTATAGTACTAGTAATAGTGGGGGCCAGAAGAAACATATAGTAAGAGTGCCTCATTTTTACCAAGTGAAACAAATCTACATAATGAGAGGCAAACTTCCTGCCTAGGGATTAGCACAAAGCATATCCACCACCTGCTTAACGCTATGGTAGGCTCCAAATAGCTCAAAGATTATGCATTCTAGTTTCTAATAATCGAACGTTCTTGTCTTCTAAACGAAAATCTCCCGGAGGCGGTTTTTCTTTTTGGCACTGAGACGGCAGTACGTTCAAGTCAGGTGATGGATGGACTATATTTTTGTGGGTTGTTACACATGATAGGACTAAAGCTAGTTAGACTTTGACAGAACTTTGCTAGCATCATGGCTGTAAGAATACGCGGTGTCAGTACTAGTGGCAGGCCTTATTTATATAGTTCCATGTGTCAACATGATCTTCTACCTGCCTACTTGACGCTATAAGCGGTCTGGGCCGCAATGTCTGTGCTCAGTTGGAGTGTTTATCAAAGTTATAAAAATTAACAAAAAAATACTGCCAAAGCTGCTATAAAACTGGCATATTCCTAGTAACGTTCGGTAGGAATGTTTTTTTTGCGAAGTAATCGACAAAGTACTACTATTAGGGTGCGTATAGGGTTATCCATGTTCGTTATAGTTTTTCGGTTGGCAAGAAATGAAGCAAGCTATCTGCAAGGATATTCCTTGTTACATTTTTGGTAGAAACTGGGTATGGAACTCTGTATGAAGACCCTCTGAAGTAAACCTTGTGAACTTGAAAGAAATACGGCCTAAGAGAGCTAACATTGTCTTTGCTGCTGCAATTATGCTGCTGCTAACCTGATACTAAATGACAGCTATAAAAAACAAACGTAGTGTTCTTTGCCCAGATAAGTTCTGCTTGTTAGACCAGCTAGAGGCCAATTCTGGCGTGGCAACATCTGGAGGGGCTAATATCATTGCTGAAAACTGGGTATGGATTCAATGCTATTTTAATATCGCCATTCTGAGATCAGATCATGTGGAAAGCTAGGCTGGCTAGTGAGGTCTGATAAGACCTTTTGCAGTAATCTCGCCCTAGAAGGGGATCATGACACAGTAAGCCCCCCCCCCTCTCTCTCTCTCTCTCTCTCTCTCTAACTTCCAGTCAAAGTCAACTTCACAAACACACCATACGCTACGAACACCCCAAGATCCAGCTGAAGCTGATGAGCGCGGGGTTGCGTTGGTCGAGACAACTCTTGACGCCTCTCCCTTATAATGCAACTCTGTTATCATCATGAAGCCTCGTTGCCCACGAGCTGCTAGCCACAAATACGCCAACACAGAAATACAACGCTTAGATCTTGGATACCGGACGCTATATGCTAAATAGTTGTCTGCTAGAGATACCTTGGCTAGCGTTCTCCCCGTCTGTAATCCACTCAAAAACGGGCGCTAGCAGAAGACATGATTGCTGATTTTCTATCGGAGCCACTAAGGAAGAAAGAGCCCTTCGCCGCCTCTTGAAGCCCTCAAGCTATTCCCCGGCGGGATTTTACATATCATGTTTTTGCTAAGCTACAGGCATTATTTCCCGGTGTACATTCTCAAAGTACTTGCTAACTACTATTAGCAGCAACTGGTTCTGCTCAGAGGAAAGATAATTACTACTACTATCCATGTCCTTGTACATGGCTGACTCTAGCCCGAGCCGGGGAAGCGAAGCGTGCCGTGTCCTTAGTTTCCACGAGCACGCTAATAGCAGAATCTTGAGCAGCATCTTTGACGGGATGTTCTTGGCGGTCGTTCATAAGAGGACTATCTAGAGCAACCACCACAATGTGATTATGATTACATGTTTGTTCCCTCCTTTCCTTTTTTTTTTCTTTTTTTCTTTTCACATCCCCCCTTCCTTTCATATCCCCGTCATGCCTATGTTTGTTGCTTATTTTCCCCTTCGCACCCTAGCTAGTATTAAATTTCCAAGTCGTAGCTTAGATCAACCCAAGCAATGGAAGGCGAAGGAGGTCCAGCTTAGGCGGGTCAACCATTGCCATGGGACTTAATACGAGTTGCTAAACCCTCTATTTTAAGCCATAATTCAGCTTTCCCACATCTAGTTTATGTATAATTTCTACCACAAAAGCCTCTCATCCTTGGCAACGCTGTGACTTTGTAGCCAAACTCCGGGAACCCCTACTCGCCTCATTTATTTAGTACGAAGATTGCAACTGTTTGTCTTGTTAATAATACAAAATATAGTTGGTGTTAACAGTATCAGCCATTGCGAGATTGCAGCCTTCCTTTCTACTCCATATCAGCATAAGATATACCAAAACTTCCGAGGCACCCCACGTCCAGCAGCCTCAGCTCTATAATCACAGAGTTGCATTGCATGATAATACTGGCTTTGGGCACTTTAGTCCAGAACTTCATCAGCGGATAAGCAATATTTGCGGTGGCGTTGGGAGATGGGGGCCGCCTACAATTCCTTTGTTTTTCTAGACAGAACAGGTTCTACTCTCTTTATGAGCCCACTACGTATATCGAGTGTGGGCCTCCAAACCCATTGGCATTATTTCGGTGAACATCCAAGGCCCCTTGCCAACTAACCAGCTACCGCATAAGCATAAGCTTCTGGGGACAGCGGCTAGCATAGCCAGGACAAATAGTAAGTATAGAGATACATGTATGTATAATGTATAAACACAAGAAAACTGTTGGTGTCACGATGCACGCCCCCGATTGATATGGCGATCCTGTAGCCCTATCATCAAGTTCCACCATAGTACTTTAGTTGTCTTGCTTTCTAATACGCGCCATGACAGACAGATTGAACTCCCGAAAGATAGCATCCTCGCCTGCTCTACTATCCACGAGTAGCATCTTTTTGTTGTGATCTACTCGCGTTTTCCGTATCTACATCCACATGCATATATGCACATGTACGATGAGTTGTCTGTTGCAGTCTTGATGTACTTTAGGTTTGGTTTTCCCAATGTACGTAATTTTAACAAAAAAATAATCGGTGTCGAAGCTGTAGAGCACATACTAGCTCTAAAAGTAGCTCACTTCTGAAAGGGTAATCGATATGTGCAGGAGGCCCATACAGATAGCTTGACAGACAAGATCCTCAGGATTTTCCTAACAGCAACCAACATTCCATGTCTAAGGATCAAAGCTTGCAGGTGTACAATCACGGATTGATTGTGTCTGGGCCATGAATTAAGGCAATGAACAGTACAGCTTTGACCGCATGGGATGATACTGACCTTCGTCCGGGACATAGCTTTGCATACAGGCTAGTATGTGACTCTATACTTCACTAATTCTCCTGAGCAAGCCAGATTTAAACAGGAAGCAGTACTATATTAGCAGCACAGTCAAAGGGTATATCGGCCTATTTGGATATAGTTAAATCGGTGTTGGGTAAGTGTACGGTAATTAGACATAACTACAAGGTCTCTAAATTGTACACCGACCACTTCATCACAGTTTGCCCGTTACTGAGAACTTCCACCATTCAGAAGATGCGCCGCTAAGCGGTTTTCTTAATAGCCTGGCGGTGTATTGCATATGTATATATGACAGGATAATCTTCAGCCAGACAACAGTCTGTAGTAGACAGCCCAGCTTCGGCGATTATCAAATTCGGTCCCGAAAAGACAACAAACATGACGGACGTAACAGTCTGAAAGCGACTAAGCTCATATTCCCACTCTTGAACTTTTATAGCTCGTCAAATATTGGTGCTCGAAATGATCGCCACAACGCCCCCCCCCCCCCCCCCCCCCNCCCCCTTCATTGACACTGTACCCTCTTAGGCTTGTGGATATGTAATACTATGACACGCTCTTACATATCTGCATACTCAGGTTGTCTAAGATTGTAGTGGTCGTATTTGACGTGAAAATCTGTCTTTTTGCGCCGCCCATATATAGTGCAAAATTGCAGTTATGAAGGACAGATGTTGTTGGAAAAGGACAGGCCCAATCCACAAAAGGTAATTGTATGTTCTTATTCTACAGGGTTCGGATATGAAGCAAACAGCTAGATTCTTGCACCTTTTTCTTGAAAATCGGCCTGTCGTGATGAGAAAGAAACAGTACAGTATCCAACTATGTCCGTTTCTGTGGCATTCAAGTGGTTGTTTCGTCACGGCTTATGGTTTAAAATAACAACATCATTATCACATATGGTCTCTGTTATCGTTACACGCTCGAATGGGTAAAATTTCTACTCTGATCTGGCCTTTTGTTGCCCGGCGAATCTTTCTATTCTACGGTCAGAGCCTGCAAGTAGCCTCACACGCCCCTTCTCATGGTGACATGCAGGCCGTACATATAGTAGTATTCATCATTAAGAGTTTCTTGGAGTTGTGATGCTGTGTTGTCGTCGGACCAGCTAGCTATCTTTTCAGGCCGAGTTATCAAACGTATTGTTTAAGTATAATGTTCTTTTAACCCTTTTTACACATTTTCTTTTATTACAAATCTAGCCTCATCTTTCATCATATAATGTAACCTGAGTGCTCGTACACCCTTGATCAAAGGTACATGTTTGCCATCAGCTGAAGGTAAAATCACATATGGGGTTGTTTATATGTTCGGGGATGACAACACTAATACTGTCTTGTTTCCTTCCACCGGTAAGCAGTAATGATTGACGGATATCCTTTTCTGGTACGCATTTATAAGTCCTCAGTTTATCATTGTCCGTAATAGAATGTAGTTAAGGCTTATTGATGAAATAGTCGATCCCTGAACAATCTTTGGCAAACCCCTCCCTGCCCATCCCCTCCCCTCCCCCCCCCTTCCAAAAAAAGCACACCCTGTCGACTAGATGGAAATTTCTAGGATTAGATGTCATGCCCTGATAGGCATGATAAACCCAAGAGGTCAAGGCGCAGTTGGGATTCTTGATGAACCATCAAACTGTATATTCAACTTGTGTACAGAGCTAATCTAAATATATAGGCAGGCAGATGGATGCAGTGAACTAACTATGTTACTGGTATAGCCAACCTCTGGCCTTGCTTATCATATTGTAGCATCCGTACTGTTTTTGAGGCCTCAGCTGGTGTCAGAATTGGCCCTACTATGTATGATGTTCATCTTAGTCAGTAAGTGGCTAGCCATAAACCAACAAGTACCTCCTTGGCATGTCTTTGTCTCTTTCTTTTCAGGCAACAAAATATAATTCAGAAGAAAAGGAAATCTGCTGGTGGCTGTCATACCAGAAATAAAAGTTGACACTTTGTCAAACTGCCATGCCAAAAACGAGGAGCCATATATCTTGATATGCGAATTCAGAGATGCATATCACACAGGCCACGTCCACATCATACCGCCTGGCCAGTAGCACAAGGAGAATGACAGGCGTTGAAGATTCATATTTGAATGTAATCCCCCTTTCGAGGCGCATGTAGTATTCTCTTTGGTTGTTTACTCCGTGCAAAGTATATGCGCGCGCGTTGCCAGTGAGTGCTAACTCAGTGAACACTGAAAATGATGTAATTATATAAGCATGTGTCTATAGCACACATACAATCTTCTTATCTTACCAATTTATCAAGGGTAAATTCATGGTTGAATTCCATCTTCGTCCAGGCATGTTTATACGCTCGAGACCTACCTACGCCGCCTGAAGCTTTCGTTTATTTTTACTACATCTGGACTTCTGGACTAACTAGCTTTCACTATTACTTGACATAGTAACATAGCTTAATTAGGCAATTTACGGATAACCCTGAACAATTGTAGATCTTAGTCTTAAGAACGGTTGAATGAATGATATCTCCCCCTTGACCTTAGTCCTCCTCGAAACAAGAATACACTTATCATCGTTTACACTTTCCCCGGCAGCAGTGGAACAATCGAAACACGCCTTCTAAGAATTGCTAACACTCGTATTACTTGACATTGTACATATATCTAACCTTTGTGCTGCACATTTCTATCTACGATGAACACTAGCGTACTGTTTGTAACATGTATACTACCTACCTCTCTTATCATACTTTCTACAGCTTACCTTCACATGCTATCATCTTGTACGAAAAATCCCCAACAAACGCTGAAAACAAGCCATCATCACATGTACCTTCTCCTACTTCACGGGTCTTTCAATGATATATAACATGATTCTAAACTGTTTAAGCATTCAAATTTTTTGTTGAGCACAATAGTACAGTCGCAGGCGATTCCACAGCTTACAATACGTTCAATGTAGCACTCTTTAAAATGTAGAGTTAGATGAACGGGGGGGCATAATATTATTCCTTTGAAAGAAAAAAACCCCCCAAAAAATGACGGTTTTGGTCACATTGTTATTGATGCAACTAGGGGTTGCATCAATAACAAAGTCGGTTACGATCACTAATCATGACCGTATAATAACGGTACACACCCTGGCCAGGTAATCCTATTGGCGTGTTGCAGTTGTCACCTTGTTAGCCAATGTACTACATGTAGCTATGTACTAGAAATATCTTAGTTGCAGACAAGTAGGCATCAACCGATGAATTTGCGTTTAAGAAGATCATATCTCGACTTTTTGAAGGAAAATATTAGAGTCTTGGTGAAAAGAACTACGTATTAGTGTAGATTAAATAGCACCATTGGTGATAATGAAATATAGTTTGTTTCTATAGATCGGTTGCT
Source organism: Endoconidiophora laricicola (assembly GCA_001640655.1). Lineage (NCBI taxonomy): Eukaryota > Fungi > Ascomycota > Sordariomycetes > Microascales > Ceratocystidaceae > Endoconidiophora > Endoconidiophora laricicola. Next base: position 15,569 of record LXGT01000014.1, read on the forward strand.
AACTAGTTGTGTGAAAACTTTTGGTAGAACTCTCGTTGGTTCTGTAAGTATGAGTGAAGTTAGGTCGATATCTACTAACATCTCATCGCTGAGTATAGATTATTTACCTTGTTCACTCCTCCATTTTTGAAACAGTAAAGCTTATCAAGACTTGTAATTCTTACGTACGCTTCATCATCATACGAGACAGGCATTCATTATTGAGCCAGAAGGATTGTACTCTGGTGATGCGTCTTGGTTCGGCAAAGGTTTAGACAAAGAGCGTAGCGGGATATCTTCTTGCAAAAAAAAAAAGATATAATATACACGGCAATTAATCAGCTATCGATCTACTAAGTGTAGCAGTGTGCTCCTTTGTATTGTGTTAAAGGCAATCTCTAGGTCTCCATCAGCCAGTAGTAGCCTGCCACAAAGCTTTACCCATACCCATAAGACTCTATTCCATATTTTGGCCTTATTGAGAATGTATAGGCTGTTCCTATATATTCTTGCCTCTGAATTGTCTTCTCAATCTCCGTCTCACCAGTGTACCCAAGGTTATTATATCTGCAGCAGCAGGATCTAAGTTCTCGATGAGTGCCATGGCGGCTGACCAAGAATTATGGCTCTCACTGTAGTATCTACGAATATAGGATAGCCCGTGGTAAACGCGGCAGGCGCAATATATTCATGTCTTTAGCAGTGGATCAAGTAGTGTCAGTCCATTAACCTCACAATGTTTCACACGGGTAGTGTCTCTAGAGAGATACTCCGTGAGGACAAAGCGGACTACCGAGACCTCTTATCACATTGATTCGCTGGCCATTATGGGATGACATTCGCTACCTATTGCGTAATTGGACTATTCCAGGCCCTTTGTTGTCTGCTGATTTTGCTGTACTATTCTAGCCGAACTTTCAACGACTCATGTTCGGATCCATCTAGACGCTAAAGCCTTGGAAATAAAGAATACTTGGCATCTATGCTATGGACTCGGCTAGCTTTGGCATCCTCTGATGGTGTGGGCTGCATGTTGTTTTGTTTTCTGTGCCGTGCGACTATTTGACATTCTTGATACTTCATCTGTTAGTGATATCCGATGCTCTTATAGACCGTCAATAAGTTGTCAATACATCAAATAGATGTACACAGATTCCAGTTTGATGTCATTAGGCTCTTCAAGTCGTACTAGCTAAAATTCATGGTAACTTTAATTCAAGCCGAGACTATTCCCGGCGAGTAGCTTTGTATGTCATAAGGTTGCCTCTGGTTTGAGGTATACAGTACCAAATAAATTTTCTCGTTCCATTGTTTAGTTCATGTAGCTTTGTTCTCGGCGATTTTTTTGCAACATGTTGCCGCACCTATGGATGTATCGGTACTCACGGCGCAGTATAACTCCGGGGAAGCTTTGCAAGGGTATAATTCCTGACCTTATACATCAAAAGAGCTTGCTGTGAATCCAGTGGTCTTGCATATATTTGCATATGCAGGGATTATTCAGCATAGTTCGATATCAGTAAGCCAACGTAATAGAGTTTAGCTCTCCCAAAAGAAACTAAGATGCTTTGATGGGGAAATAAAAGATGTCCGTGAGGAAAGTAGGTAGGCTTGAATGCATTTGGGTATCTCCATAATGCAAAACCCGCTAATATGGTTGACCAAAAGTACTTATTGCCGGTGTTACATGTAGTGTTCATGTCAATGTTTTGATTACTGTGGCATAAGAATGGTAGACTAAAAGAGCATATGAAAGATAACTTATTAGTTACCTTTGTGCATGCTATAACCCTAAACCACGTTACAAGACTTCCCTTGTACTTGATCGTTCCATTCATTCTTCGTTGCTATATAACTGCTGTATATTTTGCACAAATATCAAGATTCTATCTATAATCTAAATTTATATAATATACACTAATAGTGGTTGTAGGGATGCATCACATCCCTTTGTAGCCTATCAATAAGCCAGAACTATTAAAAAAATGATTCAATTCACACGTTGCTCGGGTTTTCCGGGTTTTCCGGGTTTTCGGTTGGTAACCCTTATTTGAGCTATTTGTTCGTATATAATTATTAGAATCTACTTCTATGAAACTATATAGTGAAGAATTTAGACATATCTCATCAGCCTGCAGCAACTACATATAATTGGGTTCATTTTTTGACATAAAAATTAAGAAATGTAATAATATGCCTTTTAAGCAAAACAAGTGATTTTTTATTATTATTTTTGTTTTAACTCAGTGCTCGATTAGATGTTAACTATGACGAGACCAAACATGGTATTTTTTTTTTTTGGCTATAGGGGCTGTTATAAGCAATAATGGCTTCTCCATAACTAGTACCTTTAGGCAAATTACGACGATGGGTTGTCGCTAGTTATGTATGTTGCAGCTACCAATCCACACCATCGGGACTACTAATTAGATAATGAGACTTCACTCGCCAATTTTTGCCTTTTTGGCGATGTCATCATGTCAAGGTAGAGGAAGTCCCTTGAGGTGAACCTCGGTGAGCGTACAATAACTGTCTGACACAACCTTTACTTTACTTGTATATATAAAACAGCAACCCTCCACTATCATGAGAAAGAGTTATGAACTTTTTTTGCTAGGGATAGGCTCTGCTTATCATGCTGTAACGCTAAAAGTGATCATGAGCTTCACATTACTCCCACTAACCCCGCTGATGCTTCTATACAAACTTGAAAAAAGGTTCTTCCGGTTATTTTTAGACTTGGTCATTGTGTTTCCAACCTGTCAATGGCTAGACTATGGCTTCATCAAGGATGAAACAGAAGCATCATCTATAGAAGGCGATAATAGCTAAACAATTCGCCAAGATTCATCAGACTTTTTGCCGACTTGGAGTCATCTGGAGATACAGTGATAACCTCTCATCTCTGTCCCGCTAGTGGCTAAATTGAGATCACGGCACGTAAGTCGGCTCCTAAACTGAGCTATAGAGAAAGGCATTTGATAGGTTTAATGCTATGGGGATCTAGTAAATGTTTTGTTTAGTCAGTATCCAGGCGCAAACCTCGCCATTCTTTTATTTCACCAATCAATGATGTTTTTTTTTCCCGTTGATAAGGCACTATATGATGTGCTGGCTTTGATATAGTGAGGAGGATTGTGAGCCGACTCTATATCTCGGTGGTGACAAAAAAAACTAAAGAAGGTCTTGGAGCTGTTGTCAGTTCCCATTCTCATCCTCCTAATACTATACATCATATACTTTACCGGATAGGAGATTACTGCTAGCCAGCTAGTGATCAAAGAAACGGTTTCAATTCTAAATCGGATATCATGATGATGCTAATTGTCAACACATTCAGCTCAAATGCATTTGGTAGTGCTACTAGCAAACTTTTCTTCCTATATAAGCTGTAATGGTGCCCATCAACTCAAACGGGGAGAGATGATGGTGTTGGAGGACAATCCCAGAAATCTGGACGATGGTATCGAAGACATCAATGGAATCGGGAAAGAATAGAGAAAAGAACCCCTTCTAATAACTCTAGTCCAGCCAGTAGAATGACAGTGACCAACTTTCCAACTGGCAGACCAAAAGGAGGGCAGAGAGGGGCGCAGACTTTAAGCGACCACTCAAAGACTCTGACGTGATCCGGGATGAACAAAGGCATGGCAAAAGGAAAGGAAAATAGAAGACAAAGAGAAAAGGGAAAAAAAGGTTATGATAATTGAGGGCTTATCTTGAGTCATGCTACGCTACAAAATCAAAGAAGATAACTCGCTAGCTGAGACGGCCTAGTCTGCTGCTAAAATAAAACCCAACCTCGCAATAAAAATCTAGCACATTATGGCAACTATGCCGCCATCATCTGGCAGACGGAGAATGTTCCGAGCGCTAGCAATATCAACTAGCATTGCAACTATTACAGTATTTTGGCTTCAACCTCAAGTCTGAGCCTAGCCTTGGAAATAGTATACCTGGTACGCTCATAGAACAGCGAGTCAACTTGTAAAGGAAGCACAAGGGCGAGCTGACGCTACAGAAAGGGGAGATTCATGTGTACTTGAAGGTAAAATAGTATCTGCTTTTTGTAACAGCATGAAATTTCAGATCATCTAACTAGCACCAGCACATATACGTCGTTTACAATTGGTAAGCTGTATCAACACCACTCCAAGAATTAGTGTGGCCCTTGCGACTAGGTCCAAGTGTCTGTTAATGTCAGAACAGGGGCATTCTTTTTCTTATTGTTAACTTGCTGTGCATTCCGTAGTGGCAAATCATAGCATCTGTTTTGGCTCATACAATTGCTAGCATTATGTGTATGACTAGCTTCGTTACGGTGGGGAGACTAAGCAAAGTAAAAGGTTACTAAATCTTTTTGCTTATGTCATGCTTACGATACAATGCAATATACCTCTTACTACCCAACGCCTGACAACTGACCGACGGTACTGAGCTTCTCAACACTGCCCCCTTTGACCAACCCCGAATATCTGCCAAAGATTTACTATCAATTTTTTTTAGATTTATTGGACTGGCCATTACCGGAGTTTCGGAGGTAAGCATGTTGATCAAGAAGAGAAGGAGCAGAGCGGACATGGATACGATACTTACTATAGCCTCACCCCCCTTCCCTCCCCTACAGTAACCAGCAGGCATTAATATGAGTAGCACATCATCGAGCTTCCATATATATATCCTCCCTTTAGCTTGGCAAAGAACTTAACGACATTTGTAGTATAGTCTGCCCATCGAATGAGTAATATTATACAGACCAGTAAGCTGAGTTAAGATTACGAGACACACTGTTATCATGTAGCTTGAAGCACAGAGGGGAGTGTATAAACAAGAATTTGGCGCTATATTCGAAGGATGTCACCCGTAGAAATAACGACGGGCAAATTACATGAGATTGATTTAATAGATAGAGGAAAAAGCCGCCAACTAATAGGCTACAAGTATTCCATTGTAGTGATGGCTATACACCGCCTGGTCTTTTTTTCTTTTGGTGCCTGAGAGCAGATCAGGATGTTATATCTGGTGTGCTATACTGCTGCATCAGGTGCCCTAAACAAGCTGAACCTGGGGAAAACGAATCATCATCCCCGCAGTTAGCCAAGGCATATATGGACTGTTTCTCGACAGTTGTTGTTCTAGTAATTGTGGGAATATCGATTAATGGGAGCATTGACCTTAGACTGCGAATTCTTGGCTTAAATTCTAGAGAGTTCCAACTGGAACTAAGTAAAACTATCATAATTATAGAGCTTTAGATGTTGTCAATAGTTAACTGTGGCACCACAAATGCAATTTAGAACATCGTTAACAACTTGAAGATGACTGCTCATAATATGATTGCATTAATCTATCTTGTACCTCCATACGTTATGCCGCGATCTTATACGCTTATAATCAATGTGACAAGGGATAAATATTCATATACAAGTGTCAATCTAAGTAATAAGCATGACGAGCTTCTTCTGTGACAACTTTAGATGTAAAAAGAGCATCACTTTGCATGTTGTAAACCTCAGATTTGAAATTTAAAGAGGCACGAGGCTGCTAATGTAGCTGCCATGCAAATGGGAGACATTAGTTACGGTGATCTAGTTCAGTTCAGGATTTCTTATGAATATGCTAGCTCAATTAGTCACGGCGACTTTCAGACGTAGGATGATACAACACGCATATACTTTGTAGCTAGAAGGATATTTGCAGTGTTCGAGTAAAAGCGCCTAGAGATTGAGGGCAGAACATGGCGGATTAGTCTCGGGGCGGACGGCTCGGCCACACTACGACTATAACAAGAGGCAAATACTACCAGGAGCCAATGCTAAATGCAACCTGTAGTCGTTGCAATGTGTTACAGCTACCCATCGATCCTGAGATCCTAGTGAGCACTAAGCCTCAAACAGTGTATTAGAGCATAACTTGACTCAATGGAAACTACGCTGCTCTTCCCCGATACTAAACAGTAGAGTCCTGGGAATTACTGGCCCTTGTTGCTAAGAGAAAAGAGCAAATATGCTACTAGTAAATACTATCAGCAGTTGTTTATATGCTTTGTATTCGTTTGCGTTTGTTACCGCGCTTCTGATCCATCGTACCCCTCCAGGAGTTATGTTGTGGTCATATGCTTATTCCAAAGCCTACATGTAGCCTACTGATGTATATCGGCGTCCTATCCCAAGTTTCAGATTGACTACATACTTCTTCGGAGGACACAAGCTAGTCGAGCCTGAGCCGGGACCGTTACTTTGTGCCGTCTTATCCTATATCTTTCAGCTTGACGGCTTACTGATCATATAGTTTAGAGACATATATGTTGTTATATATCTCCTCAGTGTAATGTCGTAGGTGACTTTTTGCCAGCACATCTATGCATACCAAGACCTACATGGAGGCTAGCTCCCATCGTAAAGTACCAATTCACCAATTGTCTCTGTGAAGCAATATATCACGTATAGTTGCGTCATATCAGATGCTTATGATCAAGGACGGTTGATAGTATCTAGTGACAGCTACAATATGACGAATCTCAGCTAAATGGGGCTAAGAGAACCCCTCAATGAAATAGAACATAGCCAGCTCAATCATACAAGAAAGACAAGCGGTGTGTCTATGTTGATATTAGCCTTGACCTGATATGGTTGGTGATAGTCTAAAATGGCCTTCGGGCAAGCCATCTTACGCTGTAACATCTTGAGTTTACCATACCTTGGTGTCAGGAATGCCGTAGAGGCTAAGCTGTCTGCAATGGACGCTATTCCGTACATAGACATTACTACGAGAACTACTTTCTGCAGCAACGGAACAAACTCTTTCCAGACCTTGCAAGTAATGAGACAAAACAGCGAGCATCTATATCAGGATATCAGGATGGTCAAAATAGACGTGATTGCAACAAGAGTCGGTTACTAGTGAAGCTTTTTCTTTTATAAACTGAAGCTCCAATAGGATTCAAATATATGTAGTTGACGCTATTAAGGCTGTAAGTCACTACTCTGTGTCGTAACTCGGTTTTTTTTTTTAAAACACTAGCGAATGCACCTGAAGGGCTACATCGTACACTAAGGTAAGATAGTGCCGTGTTTCGTGCACAAGTTTAGTTTTAGGCCTATGCACGACGCCAGCTAGTTGTATACAGGACATAAGAACATGCGCCGCTGCCCTATAGCCTGATTTAGCGGTTGTGTTGAATATATATATTAAGTGGCGTAAAGACTATGCAGAAACTACTTTTGATCGATGCGATGCGGTATCAGGTCGATTTGAGCGTTTTTAGGTAAGAGTCACTTGGTTCTTGAACTACTAGTAGTAGTAGTCACTATACAAAAAGGGAGAAGAATAACGAGAGAAGGGAAACAAACTTCTATGACTTCATGTTTATAAGAAGAAGAAACTACTCGCAAGAAACTAAGCCTAGACTTCATACCATGTCCCTAGTTGCTCGTCTCTGTTCTTTTATTTTCGTCAAGTTTTGCTTAAGAGAAGTTGTCCTATTAAAATGATCAAGACGCAGAGAGGGACAATATCGAGGTAAAGGCTTGCTTGCTGTGGCGATAGTTACATGACTATGATCAATGTAATTTTGTGACATACAGATAACTTAGCTTCTGTACACACCTACAGTAAGATATAGCTGACTCTGAAGGCAAACATTCCAGACTTTATCAATTCTTTTCTCTTTCTTGGCTAAGCTCTTATTTTCTTGGAGAGTGTCGTATACGTAGTATCAGCAATAACACCAAGTCATCAATGTCTACTGTGAGGCCTAATTAGGTCAATACCAGAAAGCCTCATTCGGAACAAATATAGAAGCTGTTGTCATTTGTATTAACACCTTGCCAAGTCCAGCTGTTGCATAATAGCCTGGTGTTCTAATTAGAATTACCTCGTAGGTCGTAACTTTTTTAGAGAAACGCTTACTAAACATGACTACATCAACGCCGTTACAGCCAAAACATCGCCGCTTATCAAGCCATAAGTGCTGACAAAACTCCTTGCTCTTACCACGAAGTATGCCTGCCTAACTCAAAACTCCGCTATCACTGCTCGTGTTAAGGTTCAACTATGCATTCTATGCAAATTTTCAGCTAGCTCTGTATGTGCTGAGCGTCGTTATGCCGCGCCTAGATCTGAGCCTTGACACTCGACATTCTGCGGTGTCTTCTTGGAGGTTACATAATGAAAATGCCAAGGCATACAACTTTCTATATAGAAGCATTATATTACACATATTTAATAGCTATGCTAGGCTGCCTTGGTTGCCTGTGTTTACTTGGATGCTTCTGAAGTTGGACGTTATGCAATTAACTGGTACTATGGAAACGTGAGGGACATAGGATAAACAAAGCAAGGAGATACAAGTAGTGCTTGTTTTTAGTACATAGTACTTTCAGACTTGGACTCTATAACGTCCCCATTAAGTAATGATATCCTAGAACGTGCTTGTGGTTGTTCAGTCTAGGCCATATTCTCTCAATGGCCATAGCAAGACTTGCAATTTGACTTGTCGGTGCTAGTCAAAGTCTACTACTAGTTAGTGAGGCATATTTTAGCATCATCATGCCGCTTCTATGAGCTGGATGCAGTAATATCAAACACCGATAACGGCGTACCCCCCCCCCCCCCCCCCCNNNCCCCCACACGTAGCAAGGGATACGGTCTATCTTGATACATATTAAGTAACGAATATATATTGTTGTACCCTAACAAGGTTAAGAGATGAGAAAGGTTAGAACTACAGCGTACGCAGTTGATTTCTGGGGTGGTTACTGTTAGCGGTAGTTATAGACCTCGCTACACATTGCGGTAGTAGTTTAGTTGTAGGTCGTTGATATCCATTCGATATGATATGCTATTAAGCTAAGAGTCATGTCCAGGGATTGCCAGTTCCTTGGTTTGGCCGACCCTTCGTCATATTCGCACAGACATAACATGATTATCTCCAACTACTCGAATCTTGAGACATGTGCTGTATCGGCTAGTCAATGCTTAATAGAAACGCTACAAATCACAAGTCGAAGCACATTTGTTAGTCGATGCGGTGTCTATGGTGCAAGTAAGGAACTTTTGTGGACTCCCGGATGTTACAACGGCGTAGCACTATATCACCATATACATAAAGCGGCAGAGTAGCGCTAAGCAAGCTGCCAAAGTATGAGTTGTCATTTCTATATCTGTGATTGATAGAGCAATCAGTAATATGGTAGAAATAGACATAGCGGTAAAGCAATACTGGTTCTGGTGGTATACAACTTGAGGATGATTGTATAGATATATGCTGGTCCAGATCTAGTAGATAACAGGGTAAGCACTAACCCAATTTATACGGACCTTTGGAGCTATGAAAGACCTAAGCATGGCACTATTAGCTTTCATTTGTTGAAATATTTGAAAGCCTCGTCTTTAAACTGTCAGACATTGGGCGTAAGCATATGTGAATATATGCTTTTTGCATGACCACACAACAAGAACATCATATGTATTCGCCAACATAGGCTGCATGAAATTGAGCGTTCTTGTTGAGATTTAGGGTCGTGGCTACAGACGATTGGTACAGCTGTTTTAGCACACAAGAGAAAGTATTTCAAGAAAAACCGCTGATAGACATAGACCTTTTTGCACTTTCGCATGACGGGATAGGTAATTATGTAGAATGCCAGGTATCGTCATATATCCTGGAGCTTATGTTTTACATTCTCATACACAAGAAATGTCACCCAAGTAGCAGGCATGACGCGAAGAACTGCTGGTCCCAGCCCACGGTAAAATCCTTTAATGCCATCCTCGTAAAAGACCCTACTGGTGACGCCAGCGATGCCTTTACCGAACCGCTTTTCGGAGTCGTAGTTCTGGACTCGGGCTCGGACGACCTGGTATGGATAAGTAGTGGCACCAGCTACCAATTTTGCCAATGTCGAAATCCCTAATGTAGCGTGATTGTCTAGCTTCTGCTGACGGTCAAGGCGCTGATGGGATTGTGTAGTGAGGTAAAGCTTTCTTAAGGGCTCATAAACAGCAAACTGAACTGCACCATGAGAAACACCAACTAAGCTAACTAGCACGCCGCGATACAATCCTCTAACGCCCTCGGTATGTAGTATTGAGCGAAAGCCTTCACTCATGCTCTGGTAAGCACCATGAGCATCATAGTCAGATGAAAGCATGCGTGTTTTCAAAACCCATATTGGGTTTGTGAGCATTGTAGTTGTAGCGCCTGCCATGGCCGAAGCCAAGAAATACTCGTATGGTGCTAGATGCAATCGAGTCTGGGCGGTGTCACCGGCTCCTGCCTTGGGGCTATGAAGATTGAACAGCAACCACTCAGCCTTGGCTTTGAAGTAGAAGAACGAAGCCCAGCCCGCGGCATTGCCGACTAAATTCGGTGTCAGCCCGCGGTAGAAGGTCCGTAGCGGAGTTTCATGTGCAAGCATACTACGCAGGACACCGGTAGCCGTCAGACTGGCGCGCTGGACAGGCTCAGTGGCGCTGCGGTAAACTGCCGACGACAACATGTCGCGTTAGCTATGATGAAAGTAGTAGACTGGGAGTTTTCAAAGCGCAGCTTACTCTGCAGTCGGGTCTTGACGATATCTAGTGGGTGCACCACCAGCGTCGCAACCGATCCGGCAACCAAGCCGGCAATCGATTCGATGGCTGCAGCGGAGAGCGGCAAATAATGCATCTTGACGACGCAGATAATTGAAGAGAGGTATAAAAGATAATGAAAACGATGCCGCTTCACGGCGCCATCATGTCGACGATGAAAAGCTGAATTTTTCAAATGTCTCAAGACTGTGGAAAATGAATGGTCTCTAAGAATGAAATTTTCATCTTTCACTAGGTAATTGTGCTCACAGAATTTTGGCGATGTTTTTCCACCACCCAGGAAAATAGCATCCTAGGCCCTAGTTGTCGACATATCGCCCAATATCTTCGTTACTGTCCAGAACAACACGGAAAAAAACTTATAGCTACAGTCTTGCTTTGTCATAAGAATATTGTACTTGGGAGGATGTAAGTAGTTTTCAAATTTCAATTTAACGTAATTTTTTTTATCTAGCTCCAGGTTGTGCGCCGTTGTCATGATATTGGTACAGAGAGCTTGCCTATAGCCGTAACAGGTGGCATAATCAACTCCAAATTCTTCCGTCTCCATCTACTTCAAGTAATGTTACATATGTAAGTGTATGGTGAGATGTGTCTTTTCGCGTTGGTATTGATCAAGTAGTTTTATGGTGTCGTATCATCGCAAAATCATCGGTGCTTCGTCTCGCGGCTTAAGACAGAGGTGACAAGAGACTACAATAAAGGTTAGTAACTAATGCTCATTATAGTAGCTTTAGTCGTTACTTACCGAATGATTGAAGGGCGGGGAACACTGCGAGTGAGGCCTATTGTGATATATGTTCGTTAGTATTTGAAAAGAGTTTGGAATCGTGCCACCGATGTTGTGAAGCCATACCCAAGTACAGGATGAAGGGAATGTAGCCACTACAATATTGTTAGCTTATGATGCTCAGGCAAACAATACAGACGATGTAAGCCTACTAGTGAACGACAACCTGCGATACGTCGATTAGACGGCCAAGGCGCTCCTATCACGAGTTAGTAAGACAGCTTCAAACTCTAGTATAGCTCAAAATAGAAACGTTTGCTTCGCGTACCTTAGTCTCCTCGGAAAGCGCAAACATTTTCTTTACGTTTTGAACGGTAGGAATGACAGAAAATAGAACTGACTCGAGAATCGCAACTCGTCTTGTCAACTACAGGTCGCAAATCCAGGATCGCGATTCCACTTTCAACCGGTTTGCAAGATGATACTACAACTCAAAACTTTTACTACAGCCTCGTAAAGTGGGGCATCAACTTTGCATTGCATGTAGGGTTATATGTTCTCATAGGCTAACCCTTGTTTTTGCAATACTACTGCGGGGGGTTGCACATTAGCGATGAATGAATGAACGCTCTGTGCGACTAATAAAATTGCAACTTATCACCGTGATACTTTTAGGATGGTTGTGATCCCTGCTGTGGTAACCAAAGATTGTTACATTTCTTTTAATTTCTAGCTTTTGTTAATGCTATATAAGTCATGGCTGGTCTTGATATTTCGGCAGAGTACATCTCGATAGGCGCTAATAGACACGCTGCTGTTGCAGATTGGAGCGCTGATGGCACCATAGCGTTCGGCGCCGATGTGAATATTGCGCTTTGGCAGCCAAAGGTTTGTAACGATAGCTACTATATAACTCAAGATATCTTGCTGATTCTAACAAACTATAGGACTCTAGCCCTATTGGTATCAAAACGCTTATCAGCGGTCATTCCCAGATTGTCAAGTCTATCAAGTTTCTGCCAAAAAAATGTAGTCTGACTCAGGATGAGCAGCTTTTGATATCAGGCTCTGATGACAACTCTTTGAGAGTATGGTCCATCAATACTGTTGCCCAAAAATACGAGGCCATCCAAGTTCTCTCAAACCACACGGCACCTATTCATTGCATAGCAATCCTGAAATCACAAAGCTATTCGAAAGGAGTGTTTGTTGCCTCTGGAAGTGCGGATGCCACTATTAAGATTTGGAAGTTCGAAAATAGGCAACTCAGTCTAGTACAAAGTATCCAAACAGCCCCAAGATTCTTCCCACTAGCTCTAGGGTTGATCTCCTTGGACAGGTCAGACGATACCTTCTTTCTCGCTGCGGCAGGCACCAAGACCTTCATCCAGATTTTCGTAGCCGATACTACTATTCCGGAAAATCTCGAGTTTTCCCTTCAATCAACCCTTAGTGGGCATGAAGGCTGGGTTCGGTCTCTCGACTTTGTCCGAGAATCTGATGATAACTCCAGTGATCTACTCATGTCTTCGGCCAGCCAGGATAAGTACATTCGTATCTGGCGAGTGCATCAGGGAACTGATCTTCCACTTAAGGCCTCAACTGATGCTGATCCTCTCCGTGGCACATTTTTGCCTGGAAAGTCACCAGCTAACAAAGCTCACTGCCTCAGTAGCGGCGCGAAAAAATTCTCGATAACTTTTGAGGCTCTTCTTCTTGGCCACGAAGACTGGATCTATAGCGCGCAATGGCTAGCCAAATCTAATGAGAAGGCGAAGCTCTTGTCTACATCTGCCGATAACACACTAGCTATCTGGGAACCTGATGCCGACTCTGGCATATGGATTAGTATGGTTCGTCTGGGTGAAATTAGCCGTGAAAAGGGTGCTACTACAGCTACAGGTAGTACCGGTGGATTCTGGACTGGTTTATGGAGTCCCAATGGAGACTCTGTAGTCTGCCTTGGACGTACCGGAAGCTGGAGAGTATGGTCTCACGACAAGAAGGCTGATCAGTGGAAACAAGATATCGGTATCTCTGGGCATACCAAACCTGTCACTGGTATCTCTTGGTCCGGGTCCGGTGAATATCTTCTATCTACTTCTTCTGATCAAACTACCCGCCTTCACGCCCCCTGGAAGGGTTCCACTGGTCAAAACACATGGCACGAGATGGCTCGTCCACAGATTCATGGCTACGACTTAAACTGTATTGATAGCTTGGGCGAGCGTCAGTTCGTATCAGGAGCTGAAGAGAAGCTGATGCGTGTCTTTAATGAGCCAAAGGCAGTTGCTACGCTACTAAACCATCTATCGGGCACTTCCGCAGCCATCGAAAGCATGCCTGATGCAGCGAATATGCCAGTACTCGGACTGTCCAACAAAGCCATCGATGCAGGTATTCCCGTGGGTGATGCACCAACAGGCCCATCATCCTCCGAGCCTACCATTGGCATTCGCAAAGACGTACTAGATATCGATCACCCGCCCTTTGAAGATTCACTCTCACGACACACGTTATGGCCTGAAGCCGAAAAGCTTTATGGTCATGGATACGAAATTTCTTGCTTAGCAAGCAGCCATGACGGCAACCTCATAGCCAGCGCGTGTAAAGCCACTTCCACGAATCACGCTGTTATTCGTATCTTCGAAACAACAAAGTGGACTGAACTTAGACCGCCACTGATGGCGCATTCATTGACTGCCGCCCGCGTGCGATTCTCCCGCGATGACAAATTTTTGCTGTCTGTTGGACGTGACCGTCAATGGGCTGTCTTCGAGAAGGGCGAGGAAGGGTTCAAACTAAAGCAGGCCAACCCCAAGGGCCATTCACGCATGATTCTTGACGCTGCTTGGGCTGAATGTACGGAACCACGGGTCTTCGCGACGGCAGGAAGAGACAAGAAGGTCCATCTTTGGGTAGAAAAGGACGGTAGTTATATTCTAGGCCATTCTTTGAGTGGCTTCGAGAGCCCTGTCACAGCAATCGACTTCTTGCAGACAACGGATGAGAAGAAGCAAGTTGTCGCGGTCGGTACAGAAGCCGGAAAGATTTCATTATTTAGCGTATCCTTTGGTGATCATGTCGAGGTTCTATCAACTACCACATTGACAGACAAATATAGCCTGCCCAAGACTGTTCTACAACTCTCTTGGAGGCCAGTATCCAAGATAACTGAAAATCCCATACATGAGACACATCTAGGTATTGCTGGAGAGGATAGCTCATTGCGTATTTACACTATCAAGGGCTTATGATCTAGCCTACAATAAAAGATAGTGAAACAGTAAATTTGTGTGCAACATTTGATCAGCTTGAGTTCTTATTATATTATGAATTATTAGTGTATGTATTATTAAGCTTTGTATAGATAAAGCTGAATGTATAGTTATATGTGGGAAAATGAGTGTGGAGATAGCCCATGTTCTGTATCCGATTAATTTACCCATTGGATTAGCTTGAAGAGCCCCATGCTGATGACCCTGAACCTCAGATATCTAGACTTAGTGCAGAAAAGCGAAGCACTTTATAGTGTTGATAAAAGATAGAAAGAGCATATCTCCTGTAAGAACATATTAAATCAAATAATTATGTCGTTCGTCATATGGTCGTGTCACTGTATATTCCTTTCTCGTCGTGATGTTTGTCTGATGAAGACATGTCACCGTGGTCTTTGTTCTTTTGGTGCTCGATGCGAATGCGCTGGAAGAAAAGCCATAGGGTCACTACCTATAGCTCCGACTTGGCGATGTTACCAGCTGCTGTTGTCGCAGTGTTCACGACGGTTTGGGCAGCAGATTTCGCGAGGTACATGATATCGGAAGACTCATCGCCGTGAGCGTAGAACCAAGCGCGATTAACAATGAATTTAATGTAGGTTGGCAGGTACAGTAGCGCGCCTATTACGGTAAGGCCGAGGGTCAGAAAAACGAAAGAGTCTGCAAAGATGCTGTTAGAAAATTATGTCTCGACATTACTTAACATGTGATAGCTATAAGGCGACCCTAAGCGAAATCTTGTACCAAAGAGATAGCAGTATACTATAGAGCAAGGGATCTAGTAACTCCGTAGGTCATAATGGCTACAAACGAGGTTCTACGTATGGTACGTACAAAAAAGGAAACGCTCGAATGGCGTGTACATATTTACCGCGTAGCTGACCTCAATCTGGTAGAGCTTGCGGTTGATCCATTTGAGAGTAGGGCTTTGCGCCATTGTGAATAATATGTAATGCGACAGTAAACGAAGTAATAGTGATGCGATATTCCCTATATGTAGCTAACTCAGTAGAGATGCGATGCTGTGGCGTATTGCGTGCTGATAGAAGTCGTAATAAAAAAAAAAAGGAAAGAAAAAAAGGAGGTTTATTGACTCTAGAGAAAGATCAATAAGCCAATTAAGATAACACTTGGAGAATGGTATTAAGCACCAAAGGAAATGTGCATCTCTCGAGATGCTCGCAAGCTTGATAAAGCCAGAAAATTGAATGAATGTACTATGAAACTGAACAAGACCAAGCCAGATACGCCCTCAATGGAGATTGTAGACTTTGAATGCGGAATGCAAATAAAACAACTACGGAGACTTTCTAACACTAAGAAAGTAAAGTGACCCTTGGGTTTGCCAAATGTCTATTATCTTATCGATAAGATGATAATGTTATGTTTGGGGCCGGCTATTATGTGGAGCCTATGTTATGTGCCAATCAATTGAGTTACGGCCTCAGCCCGCATCAAAAGGCAAAATAGTATCTAAACCGCAGTGGCATAATTAATGTAAACTCATATATGTAACAACAACTGACTATTGGGTATACATTGTGTACTAGGTCTCTAATATTCATATAGCTCTTCCGCACAATCTCGGCAATCATGACAGTCACCTGCGCATTGCGATGCCTATCCCGGAATATCTTTACCTCGAACCTCAGTCGCATTCTGCTCCAGGCCCAAATTAGAAATTCACCAGCTATGCTCCTAGCAGCAAGGCCGTTCTCTGATGGCCTTGCAGCCCTAGCTAAAAAACAACAGATGCCGCCGCGTCCCAAGCCCCCCCCGGAGAGCGAGATAGAAGAAAGCTTTCTGAAAGGCAGTGGTCCCGGTGGCCAAAAGATCGTACGTCTGTTTATATGCGCTTTCTAATATCTGCAGAGTGTAGACACCAATCAACGTCATTGGTATCATATGTTAATATGAAAATACACTGTGCTAACCGTATTCGATTGCACTATATCACAGAACAAAACAAACTCCGCTGTGCAATTAAAGCACATCCCGACCGGCATTGTAATCAAATCTCAGGCAACACGCTCACGCTCTCAGAACCGAACTATCGCGCGTGAACTCCTTGCCCAAAAGCTCGACGAACTATACAGCGGTGAGCAAAGCCGTGCCTCTATAGTTTCTGCCTTGAAGAAGAAGAAGCAGGCCAGTGCTGCCAAGAAAAGCCGGCGCAAGTATCGTGCTCTAGGGGAAGGAAAGGAAACCCACGTGGCTAGCTCAGAGGCCGATGAAAACAACAAAGGCGTTGATGGAAATGATGTTGATGAAGCTGATAACGGAGAGATCACTCCAACTAAAGAAGACGTAGATAAAGGTACAGATGCTGCTACATCGACACCCAATGAACGGAAAACAACAGTATGAAATGGCTCAGTAATGATAATGACTAGTAACCAGGATGGCATATAGTACAGGATACCCTCATGGTTGTTGGGGATTGTGAGAAATATACCTATTGACTAAAAGCAATCAACCCTCGACTTTCTACAGTTATTCACTACAGTTCTGAAGATAAGCACCATGGTGTCAACAGATTAAGTCAAATCACAAATGTAACTTGTCATAACAGTCAACGATAAACATAGGTTGCAAGTTCACGGAGGAGAAGTAATGGCCAGTGAATCGTGAGAAAAATATGAATTCATCAACTTAAATAAAACAAGAGACGTGAAGAGTTCTTCCATAAGTTTAGAGCAGAAACGCAAAAGAATAAAAAGAGTAATAAAATGGAGGCAAAGAGAAAAAAGTCTAACCTCCTACCAGGCCAAAGCTTTTGAAAGAGGATAATAGTCGTCGTCAAAGATAGAATGCTAAAGAGGGCGCCCATCTCAGTCTACAGATCAAGATGAAGTCGAGGGAGGTCAAGCTCAAGATACTACCAACAGTGAATAAAGTCACGTGCAAAAGCTTAGATACCAGCTGCAATAGCATCCACGTTCGGTGTCGAACATCACATTGAGTGGTCCAAGACGATGCCGGAGGGAGGTTAAGGCGTGATTGGGAATTTGTATTGCGCTGCTATTGACCGGGCCCTCCTGTTAGCCCCATTCATTACTCTATATAAGACCCATAAAGACCAAGATACACACACCTTAGAAGCACTTGCGGTGAACAATCGAAGGACCGCTCTCGTCGTACTCCTGCTTGGAAATCCACATCTGCTGGAAGGTGGACAGCGAAGCCAGAATGGAACCACCGATCCAGACGGAGTACTTGCGCTCCGGGGGAGCAATGATCTTGACCTTCATGGAAGAAGGAGCCAGAGCACTGATCTCCTTCTGCATACGATCGGAGAGACCGGGGTACATTGTGGTACCACCAGACTATTACAGTTAGTATATGTCCATGTACGTAATGCCGGGTGCATATAAAACTTACCATGACAATGTTGCCATACAGATCCTTACGGACATCGACATCGCACTTCATGATCGACTGCCAAGTAGTGACGTGGATACCACCGCTCTCCAGACCCAGGACAGAGGGTTGGAACAGAGCCTCGGGAGCACGGAAACGCTCGTTACCGATGGTGATAACCTGACCATCGGGAAGCTCGTAGGACTTCTCAAGAGTAGAAGAGTGGGCAGCAGTCTGGATCTCCTGGTCGAAGTCGAGGGCTACGTAGCACAGCTTCTCCTTGATGTCACGAACGATTTCACGCTCGGCAGTGGTGGAGAAGGAGTAACCGCGCTCAGCCAGAATCTTCATCAGGTAATCAGTCAGATCACGACCGGCCATGTCGACACGGGCAATGGCCTGGGGTAGAGCGAAACCCTCGTAGATGGGAACAACGTGGGTAACACCGTCACCAGAATCCAGAACAATACCGGTGGTACGACCAGAGGCGTACAGGGACAGAACAGCCTGGATAGAGACGTAGAAGGCCGGGGCGTTAAAGGTCTCGAAAACAATCTGGGTCATCTTCTCACGGTTGGACTTGGGGTTGATGGGAGCCTCAGTCAACAGAACGGGGTGCTCCTCGGGGGCAACGCGCAGCTCGTTGTAAAAAGTGTGATGCCAAATCTTCTCCATATCGTCCCAGTTGGTAACGACACCGTGCTCAATGGGATAGCGCAGAGTTAGGATACCTCTCTTGGACTGAGCCTCATCACCAACGTACGAGTCCTTCTGGCCCATACCAATCATGATACTACATAATTGATGTATGCGTTAGTGGCGGGAGCTTTGCGTTGCGTTGAGCCAGTTCCTACATGATAGGATGGCCTAGGTGGAGCGCAGCTGCCAAGCGAAGTGGGCGCGCAAGGCAGCTGAAAAGGGGGGACTGTAGTGAACAACTTACCCATGGTGTCTGGGACGACCAACAATCGAGGCTGAAGTAAGAGGTTAGTATTTGGATAGTGCAAATAATAGATTGTATTCGAGTATCAAGAGCCACCCGCCCTTTTATCAAGGGGAGGGCCCGATCTGCAGTGAACAACTATTAAAAGAAAGCGGGGTACTTCGAACTTACGGAAAACAGCACGAGGAGCATCATCACCGGCGAAACCGGCTTTGCACATGCCGGAACTAGAGCAATAAAATTAGAATATCATTCGAACCCGTGTAGTGTATCTCGTTTATCTTTCGGTGTCATCGGGGTGTCAATCAAGGTCGGTGGTAGAAAGCAATGGCATCCGGAAGATAGGGGTCGACGCGAAGCGGGCGGGCCCAAGTCGGTGAGTATACGAGTTTTGTTTTGGTTGTGTGCTTACCCGTTATCGATGACGAGGGCAGCGACTTCCTCTGTTTAGTAGAGTGCATTGGTTAGCATTATTTTTTTCCCCATAAAGAAGAATTCAATTGCAATGATGCTGAGAGATGCATCGATTGGTTGCGCGTTCTGGCGTAAGGTTGACTTTGAGCTTGCAGCCAGCTCTCCCAGCATGGTGGCAACAATAACATGTGCAGTATGTACTAACCTTCCATTTTGGCGGTGTTGTGTAGATAAACGTTAAACGTAGAAAAGAGAGAAAGACAGTATTAAAGACGCTCACACGATATCCTGATCGAGCAAGCTATAAAGAAAAGAGAGATGATGAGTGATATGAAGACGAGGCTATTCACAAGCTTGTGCGGGAAGAAGAGGAAGAAGAAGAAAGAGGTGTAGGTTGGTCTTGGGCTGTGGCAGGAAACTAAGAAAGGATTGGGAGTGGTCCAAATTTATCTAGTGGGGAGGCCAGCAAAGGCTCGAACTGACTTCCAGTGTCCGTGCTAGCATCAGGTACCTACTTCAGCAGGCTATAGCCAAAAGGTACATAGCACTCAGAGTCGCCCACCCGCCAAATAGGGGAGTAATTTATCGCACTGTATACATTTTACTGATATTCCCCTGAGTTGGCACTGCTCCTCAGGGTGGCTGCTAAATGCCAGTGCTGCCATACAGAGGAATCGCTAGGCCTCTGCTCTGGTAACCATAGGGGCTCCACCCCACTCCAGCCTCTAACTGCCTTGTACCCAGTGTGCGGTGGCTGGGAAGGGGCCACATAGATATGGTACCCCCTGAGCAAGCTCCTCCGCAAAAAGGTACGAAGGGCACAGTGTCCTACTAGTATTAGCTTCGCTACCTCCTCTGGCCGCCGCTGTAAAAAAAAGAGTTATTGATGCTCCGTTCTAGCTGCTGGCTGCAGACGGGCTGGTGGGCTAGGCTCATTCGCCTCCTTGAGCTTCTTTCGGCCTTCCTTCTTCCTGCAGTTTTAATCTAAATGAGAGCCAGGCAACAACAAAAGGACACGATAGCAGAGTTGACTAGATTAGCATCTGGGGTTGTCGAATGTGGGAGGGGAGCCATAGCGTAGGAAGACTGATAGTATACGCTCCGCTGGGGTCCTTCACTACATATCGGGAGTTATTGCGAGGGCTGTGAGTTAATACGGCAGCCTTTCTGAGTGTTTGTGCATATGTTGATACAGCGTTTATACCACCTCCTGCGTTCGGCTGTACGATCATGCTCGCAAATGCATTGTGCACCGACTTTGAGGAGATTTGATGGGCAGCCTGATGTATATTACATGCAATTGGTCCGCTAGTAACCCAGTCCGGCCATCCGATCACTTACCAACCAGTGTAGTAGACATCAACTTATATCTAGTGCTCCTCAGCTCAGGGTCGCCCTAGGGCTAAAGATAGTATTACAAGTCCCTCTAGGATTCTAATCTGGCCTGCGGGAGACGTTGATGCCATACTTCGTGTAAGGTATACACAGACTTTGTAGTATGTGTGTGCTCGTCAGATTTCTAGCTATCAGTATGTGGCACATTGCCACAGTTTCTCAAGACCAGTCTATCGAATCCTTGGAAATATAAGTCATACGTAATTGGTTGCGTTGATAGGGTCTTACATTAGTAGTTCACGATGTCTAGTGGGTATCCTTATTCATGTCTTCTCTCCTTCCAGAGTAGTCGTCCCATCATATCATGGAGCTTCAGGTTCCAAGCTACCCGTTACAGGGGAACAGTATTAGCAAAATTGCAACTACAAAACCTCTTGCTAGTATTGATAGTACTAGTAATACTAACTACATTCCCACCGCCCATTTCTCCTGCATTAGGGTCGAAGGTGCTGTGTTCCTGACCAGGCTTGGGCCCCATATTCTAAACCGCATATCGTCAATCAACACTGTGGCACTGCAAAAAGACGGCAGCAACACCTATTACACAATTCTATCACTTCTTTGATATATTTCAAGATCTGTAGCCGTATTGACAGATCTACAAAAAGCATTGGTCATATACATTCGAAAGTCGGTATGCAATGCCTTAACTGATGTTTGTCCATACACACTTTCCAACCTAGTACTGCTTACTCCTCTTCAGTCAAACAAGTACATGTTAGGCACGGCGTGGCACAGCCTTCCTGGAATTAGATGCTCCACGAAAATTCAAGACTATTGCAGGCATTGCAACTAGCAATATCTCACTTGACACTAGCATCACAAGCATACTCCATTCGCCGCATCGACTCGTTAGAATCGTCGTCATTGCAGCTGACACATCGGTCTCGCTATTATCCCTTTACCATATGTGCCGTGATTATGTGTTGTAGCTGACACAATTCCACTAATTTTCAAACAACAATTATGGCTTACGCTATAGGCCGCTTTTTTGAAGCATTCCTGTCAACTCCTGACCTTCTCGGCCGCGGCGGAAGCTTTGGAGAGAATAATAGCCGGTGCATACCCGCTTGTCTCACCCTTATAAATTGCTTGCTGGAAAAGCCAAAAGAAAAAATGCGCCTATGTCGAGAAGAACAAGTACTATCCAATAGTAGTCTCCGCTACAGTTTTCTGCGATATTTCCCAGTATTGCATAGTAAGTATAGTGGCTTCTAATGAATACTGACCAAATGTACCTGGAAGTTGCCGTACCTCGTGAACCCTATATACACCAACGTAGTGCTAATTTTCGTAAAAGACCTACGCCATACATGTTATGTAGGTACAGCCAACTACGCGATAAAGCATCAATCGTCTTCTCATAGGTAGCAAAAGGCTAGATTATCAATGTGCACAGAATAGATTGTGAAAACTTGTAGAAGATATTTATCAGGTAGTCTACAACCTCCTGGGGTAGCGAGATCGAATAAAATTAGAGCAGTGCTAAAGGTTGCAAAATGTTGTCGACCAACTACTAGCTTAACAGGAGGCGAGAAGGTGGGAGATATTGGTCATGGCGATCATCCAGCTGGCAACAAGCTCTTCTTTTCCCATGCTGTTCTGCTCCGGGGAACATCGTCCAAATTAACATCTCGGCACTGGCTCAACAACAGGGTTACTGACCTTGCTTTAGTGGGGGGTTCGAACTTCTAAACCCCATATTCTAGAACAAAACAAAAATTTTCATGCCAAAAGTAAAGAGACATACTTTAGGGTTACTCATTTGGAGACTAAACCCTTTTGAGTGAAGAACTGTCATGAAGGTTCTAGAATAGGAAACTATTAATAAATAAATGATAGAGCTAAAATTTGATAGACAATGTTTTCGTACATCAAGGCACATAGATTTTTGATTCTTGAACCTCATCTAGCATTGAGACTGAAATACGCCCGCACAGTTTCAACGGCCAACTCTCACTTCCAAATCAACAACGGAAGTAGCAGTCACATAATATATTGCCTAAAATACTTTCTTTGAACAATCACCAATTTCAGTACCTACCCCGCCTTTAACCATGAACGGCGACAAGAATCTCAACCAACTATTGAAATGGAGTCTCGAGAACTCTGGTCCTGAGGTGCCGGCTGACAAGCGCACTCAATTGACCCCTGACGTCATTGCTTCATTGATGGGTGGGCCTAGCGACGCCGAGCTCATGAGAGCCGCTATTCAGGTTGCTACTTCCGAAGACCCTGAAGTCACTCTTGAAACCAAAATTACTGCACTGGACAACTTCGAGCAGCTGATTGAAAGCCTGGACAATGCCAACAACATGAAGAACTTGGCCCTTTGGGCTCCTCTCCTGGAGATCCTCCAATCTCCCGAGCCTGAGTTGAGACGAATGACTGCGTGGTGCGTTGGTACCGCCGTCCAAAACAACGCACCTAGCCAGGAGGCCATGTTGGCCGCCGGTGGTATCCCGCCTCTTGTTGTTATGGCTCTTAAGGAGGACGAGGAAAAGAATGTGCGCAAGAAGGCAGTTTATGCCCTTAGCTCGGCATGCCGCAACTATCAACCCTCTATGACCGCTTTGGTTGAGGTGCTCTCCAAGTATGGCAAGACATATGGTGACATTGACGCAAAAGATATGGAGCAAGTTGACAGTGTCATCTTGCCGCTCAAGGAGGCTATTTGAGTGGCTAGCTCTGAATTAATTGGGACTTCTTGGATTGGTGTTGGGCGTTAAGGATCATTATGGCTATATAGATAGGGGTTGCACATATCAACTGTTGCTTGAGGGATAGGGTGTACGATATATGGTATGCAGTACGGCATATTGAACTTTTATGTTCCAGACCATACAATAACAAATATACAGTGAAACTTTGGGTTCAACTTTAGGTTCAACTTTTCTTGCGATTTATTTCTCACGAAGCTATTCATACAGATGATGTGATCATACAGCGTGTTTTGACACAGAAGATTAGGTATCATTGACCTGCGTACAATCGGTAAACTTACACGCAACCAACACTTTCCAAGAAGAGCTTAACTCAAAACTTGCCAGTCATCGGAACCCCCAATGTCTGAAGAAGGAGTCTGGCTTGGCGGTCCGACGTGGCCGTCGTGCGGATCATCACATGAAGACCAGGAATCATCTTGGAGGGATACATCTGCACAAGAAGTTAGCATGAATCAATAGACAGGTAAGAAGAAGAATATAACAAAAAAAGGGTGTGGAATGGTTGGTAAGGGGTCGCTTACATCGTAGTTGACGCCAATCTCTGGGAAATGGGCCATATCAGTGGGGTTGAGACCGAATGTTATGGCACCGCTGCCATCACCCTCGCCCTTGATGCCAGGCCAATCCTTGATTTTTGGGAAGACCAAAGTAGTCAACTTATCAACAAACTCGTAAGCTTGATGACCGAATATGGTAGTCTTGCAACCACTCAGTTCACCTTGCTTGATTTTCCACTGTGAAACCTGGTTTTTGATCCAAGTAACCTTGGGCATGCGACCGCTAATAGCCATGACGATGGCACGGCACACCGCCAAATAATTAGGGTCAGCACCAGACTGGGGTTGGAAGCAGTGAATGTGAACGGACTTGATTTCCGGAATGTTGTGGAACTTGATGTCCTTCTCTAAGATGGGTAATGAGCTAGCACCACGAGGTCCACGGAGAGGACGGTTGGCGTGATATGGAGATGAATCGTCCCATTTGCGGAGACGTTCACGCTCGGGTTTTGCGGGGGTGCCTGGGGGGATGTGTTGGTAAGCTAGCGTCAAGATATCGGATGAGATTGTGTGCTGGTAGGTCTCCAGAAGACGGGGATGGTTGAAAGGTCCAGGCAAGAAGTCGCGCGCGATAGGGTCGGAGTGGTGAGGGCTCTGAATGGGGTGTAGCGGGCCACGGTCGTATTTTGGGGGATGGTACTGGAAGCTATTGTATAGTGTTAGCCAAATATGGCATTAGGCTAGATTGCCCAAGGTTGAGATATGTGGTGTATCTGCGCCTTTGGATGATAGGAACCTACCGCTTTCCAGGGAGCTGAGTTGTACGGGCCTTGACACGCGCCTCAGTGTCAAACTTCTTGACAGTATCTTCGTCCGGGGGGGGCGTATATAAAGACGAAGCCGACTCGATTTCGTCCACGGCACTAGGGGCGGCGACTCTCGAGCTGGAAGTCACACATCTAGCGCCGCTGGTAATAGTGGTCCATTGTGACTTGGAAATGCTACGCATGATGGTGCGAGCAGCCAAGAGACCTTCTACAGTCCTTGCCATAGTATTCCCAGATCAACTTGGTGATATGTGCTGAGAGTAGTCGATATTTAACTTGATAGCTATATCAATACTATCACCAACTTGTCGTTGGTGGTGGAGGCCGATTTTTCGCCTAGCCAAATATCAAACTAGCGCCACAACGTAGAAGTCTTCCCAGGGTTACGCCACATATGAACCCTAATATATTCATCAAAAGGTTTCACATTATTATAACTAGATACTTATAACTTAACATATAAAATCAAGGTTTTTTTGAAATTGGTTTTGTTTGTTCCTGAACAAATTATGAATCTGTACTATATCTTAAGATATTTTCAACGGCTGTGATCAAGGTATCTTAATAAGTATTTAGGTTGAAACTTGTCATGTTAATTCATGCATGTTGTGAAAGAACAACCAACTATTGACTTTACCTGTTGTATTTGCTTTAGTACGCATGTCACGCTTGGACCTTTGAACTGACAGCTGGTTTACATATAAGTGGCTTGACAGAGAGGAAAACTAACAGTGCAGTACTGTACCTGTTGGGATACATTGTTCTTTGGCATAGCAGGCACCAGCTTGAACGCTGTTGTTGCACTTACGCCTCAAAATTTGGGTTAGATTTGCTTCGGAACAGTCGATATATTTAGACATGCAGATCAGCCACGGCGGCTTTGTCAAATTTAAACAAAACATCGGTGACATACGATAACTGTGCATACGAGACGGGCAACAGTCACGCTAAGTTGTGACGCGGCGGCATGCAGAAACACTATTAGATTCTGGCTGTAACAGCTTGGCGAATCTAGATTTTGCTCAGGACTGGATCTCTGGCAATTGTTTAGATGTCATGGCTAGCCTCTTGTTGATTTCGATATCTAGTGACATTGCTGACGAATGCATCTAGGCGTACAAGTTGCCATTGGTGTGAAAACGGCGTTTTGGCGCCTGATGAAGGCCCAACCCCACTGTAAAGATGCACCTAGCTTCCGATTCTAGGGACCCATAGCGCCTGTTGGCAACAAAAGTAGCGCCTCTTCTAGGTGCATGGGCTGGTAAAACTATAGAAACAGCTGGTTGCGAGTGTGTTGCTATGATGCATTTAAGCAGCTCACTAAAATCGTCAACTTTAGCTAGTCAGCAACAAATAGTCTAGCCTAGTCTCTTCTCGAAACTACAGGCCAACAACACTTTAGCACCGCATCTGGATTCTTCCCCTAACTTTTGCCCATTGTGGCGGGGATGATGAGTGCAATATATCTATCCTGCAGCCAGCGTATGTGTCTAGATTGCGGACAATAGGCGTCTGCTGCCATTATCTTAATCGTGCTGATCGGATCGTCCTTCAAAACCCTCTTTGCATCGCCTATCTATGAATACAGGATCGTCCATCCACAGATGATTCGAATACATGCGCTATTTGAGCATCAAGGTATCATTACTCTTCATTATATCCGGCGTCTATCTTTAGCATACTTTGACTTGCCACTGATTGGCGTTTACTGCCTGCCACGTATCGGCCTGTTCCTTGACCTCCTTCTGCTATTGTCCTGACTTCGAGACAAGCTCCGTCGTCTATTTTAACCGGAGCGAAAGCGGGCATTGTTTGTTTGAGCCTTGTTCTGCCGCCGTTTAGAAAGCGCCCTTTCTTACACACGGCTTGGCTTGGCTTGGCTTGGCTTCGCCATCAAGTTCTGGTGGCTCTCTAGGCCGTTCTTTAGGACTGCTTTATTTGGTGATATATCTGATCACTGCCCGCTACAGGCGATTCTACGGACTTACTTTGGACGCTGCTGGTTACTTACCTTTGTAGCTCAGTGAAAGAGAACGTCTTGAACCTCTTTTGACCTAGTCGGGTCCTGCATATCATCCTGATTGACCTGACGTTTTACAAGGGTCGCCCAAAATTTGCGTTGCAGTGGCCGCGACAGTGGAAGCTATTGCATCTAAGAAAGTGGCAGCATAAACCCAGAGGCCTATTTACAGGTTCGATTGACATTAGCTAGCCGCTCACTGCCCCTCCGTCGAATCGAATATCGCACTCTATCGTTTGGTGGCTGGCCCCTAGACTAATACTATCACCTTCAACGGGCGGACGGCCTGCCTCGGTGCTGATCACTTGTATCTAGACAAGCATATATATGTTTACAGCTCCACCTCCACAAACATGAATCGCATGTTTCCCTCCCGTGCTGAGAAGCGCGACAAGCCACCGTCAACGCCCGATCTGGCACCCAAGGATGAGGACAAAGATGGCGCTGCTAAGTCTCCAGAAAACAATAGTACAAAGGTACGTCACTGTCACTTTCACCTTCTTGATGTCCCCATCTTCTCATAGCTATATGCGCTCGTCTCCCTGCTAACTGCTTCTGCCTGCTTCTCAAGCTCCTGTCAAAGTCCTCTGCCGTCTTCGGCATCTTCATGTCGGACAAGGGCACTAAAGACGCTAAGACTCAGGATAGCAAACCTACTGATATCGACACAGAAAACAACAAGGTATGTGTTTTCCTCAGTACTACACTCATGGTACCGTCGCTAACCAGCAGAATTGCTGCTTAGATCATAAGTATACAGATTCGATTACAGGAGCTTGGCTTGCCACCAGCGCCCTCAGGGGTGTATCGCAAGGCGCTGAACTCAATGACTGGCCAGAAGGAAGTAGACAAAGCTGTGCAATACCTGAAAATACAGCATATGGCTATGAATGGTGACATCACTCCGTACGATCCTAATGTGGCCATGATGGGCTCTAAGAATCGCAAAGGCGTAACTTGCTATCTGGATGCGCTGTTATTTGCCATGTTTGCGAAACTTGATGCTTTTGAGTATATGCTACACTATGATTCGGATGACGAGAACAAACGCCATCTTGCAATTTTGCTTCGTGCGTGGATTTCTATGTTGCGCTCTGGTATACTCATTGACGTAGACTTTGTAAGTAACGCTAGCTTCCTTGTTATAGCCATATTCTAACGATTGCCGGCTGTAGATTGCCATGCTTCAGGATTGCCTCGCCAAGTGTGGCTGGGCTAATGCAAACCTTATTCAGCAACAAGACACATCGGAAGCATTTGCATTCATCACAGAAACACTTGAGCTTCCTTTATTACGGCTGAAGGTGGATCTTTACCATGATGGAAAGAAAGACGACGCTGATCACCGGTTTATCGAAGAACGGTTGCTTAACATTGCTGTACCGAGTTTACCAGAGGGCGAAAGTGTTCGCCTTGAAGATTGCCTAATGGAGTATTTCAATGGCCAGGTCGAGATCCAAAGACATCATGATATGGACGAGAAAGCTCAAGAAGCGGCGGATGAGGCCGAGGCAGCATATACTAGCAAAGAGCATGTGACTACTCAACTACCACATATACATCTCGTACGCTCTGTGACGGCATACAACGATGAGAAATCTAGTAAAAAATCACAAAATCTCGGCTTACCGCAACGGAGTCATACACTTCCGGTTGATGAAGCGCTGAGTCCTAGCACAGGCGGTCCAAGCCGGACACGGTCTATGAGCCTCATCCAGCGAGTCATTGTTGGCCAGGATGGCCGTGTCACACCTACATCGACTTCATCTCAAAGGGCCTTGTCACCAGTGGCTGGCGAAGAAAACCAAAACGTCACTAACGTCATTACTTTGCCAGCTTGGCAGGTCTTCCGCTGGATACGTATGAATACCTTTTATCTTGCTGCTATCATAATCTTGCATCTAACATCCCTTCTAGCCTGGCACTCACCTGAAAAAGGCGCACCACAAAGCGACGCCGACGTTATCCGTAGTTTCAACCAACGGCCTGTCATAGGAATTTGCTTGAAACGATACAAGTGCTCCGAAGATGGAGACATTCAGAAGATTCATACTGAAGTCGACATTCCAGATAGTCTGCGTCTGCCTCACATAATTAGTAACAGTAGCGATTCCCTAGACGACAACAACTCGCTTAGTACTGAATACAAGTTGGTATTGCAGTCTGTGGTTAGTCATAAGGGACCTAAATTCAACGAGGGCCATTATGTATCGTTTGCCCGCGTTGCTCCAAAGATCTTGACCGAGAACCGCCGTCATGATGCCGACCCACCACCAGATTATGAACTCGCGCAGTGGATGAAGTTTGATGATCTGAGGGCCATCGGCGAGAAAGTGACTCCAGTAGATGATATTCATGAGGCCTTAAAGAATGATACTCCGTATCTGTTGTTCTATCAGATTGTACCCATGATGGACGCTACTTTCTTATCATCTACCAGCTCACAGCCACCCTCATACTCGAATTCTCAGCCCTCATCTTCTGGAAACAACGGTACAGTTCCCGAACCTCCGCAGTCCATGCCGAATGTCAAGCCAAAGCAGTCAATATCCGTAAGCATCCAGCGAGCACCAACAATTCCCGCCGAAGCCATGCCGAATTCTCCTATCACAGACATGAATCCGAACCATCTGCGGGATCCCATCGCAATGCGCGTCACAGAGACCAAAAAGCAGGTCTATGAATACTTTCCTATGCTGTATGACACTGCAGTCGAGGGGAGTTCTACCTCTCGCACCCTCTCGCCTCGCGGGTCTTCTGAGAGCAACCGACCAAAGGTCAGTTTTGAGGAAGGAGAAACCCCGGCACGTACTAGTGGTCAGTTCTCCGAACTTTCACGGCCGACGACAAGTGGGCAAACAACAAGCAGTCAGCCGTCCGAGCCTCAGAGCACTGAGAGAGGAAGTAACGGTAGATTCGGGTTTGGGCGTGCCGTGGTGCGATTCTCTCGAAGTGCCTCAAGGCATAGTCGGTCCAGTAGCCACTCTGTGCCACCTACCGAAGATGGCAAGGAGAGTAGTAGCCATGGTGGGCCATTCTCCAGCGAGAGCCGCAAGAGTATATCATTATCCAATATCACGCGGGGTCTTGCACGAAAAGATAGTCGAGACCACTTGCGTGACAAGAGTACGGAACGTCCGACGGTGGCTGGTCCTACGGTGACTATTCCAGATACCCCGACACCTCTAAGTTCTGGACTATCAGTGATAATTTCACCTACAACAACCATAACACCTTCACTAGGGTCTCCAACTGCTGAAAATGCTCGTTCGTCAATAACAGATGTTAAGACAGCAAAGCCAGCAAGTATTCATGGGGGACAGCTAGAGGTTTACACGACTCCAATTGCTTTGCCACAGGCGGACCACACTAATGTGGTAGAACTTGCGCCAGAGACAGCTTCTGCGTCAAAGAAACGCCGGCGGCGTAATAAGAAGCGAGCAGATTCTGATGATGCATCTAACCCAGAGCGACAGTGTCTCGTCATGTGAGGCGACTATTTTCTATCGCATCTTTATACATTACTTTTCTTATTAATGATGATTTGTTTATTAATCTGCCGTTACGCGATTCAATGACCGCATAAAGCAGTCCCTATATCAACGGGTTGGAGGTGCAGTCTAATTTTGCCAGCTAGACTTGACTCAAATGTATTGGCATTGGAAAAATTAAAAATAATGAAAATAATATCCTAACCATACAATCTAGATGATGTTAGCTGACATCCCACTTCGTATAAATTCTTATATAAACAGGGCGTGAGTTTGTTTATCGTTATTTTTGAGCGCTCAAAGTATTAGACACATATGAATATATGACATAGTTTTTTTACCTATTGCGATACGTACACTTATTAGATATCAAGAACTTGAAGTGTAATGCTAGTCGCATCGCGAGACTGATTATCTTCTTTATATGCCATATACTGCCGTAACACCTGATACTCCTGCTGCACAGAACTGATCGCCCCAGCCACTGTCTCGCCAAGCTAAACTAGTAATGCAATTCTTTCTGTCCTTAGGTTTACCGTCACTGCCAATAGTCCGTTTCTTAGTCTCGGATGGGCCCCAAGGTACTGAGATCTGTTTGACAACTTTACCAGATAGGAGATCCCACACCCACAACTTACCATCTGTTGTCGACTGTGCATTGCCGGCCAACTCGTCACCCGAAACTACATATCGCTCCCGTCCACCCAACAAAGCCTGTACGCGCAACTCTTTATTCAAGCGTTCCACGCAAGTATATGTCTTTAGGCAGGTACCACGTTCGCGATCCATCAGCCGTACTTTTCCATCCAGACTAGCCACCAGTATGCCGTTTCCGTCCCTCGTGACATCTAAACTAGTCACACTAGCGCCGATGGCATCTACGACACAGCGAGCCATGCGCAAGTCATACCGGCGAACATGCCCGTCAACACTACCAACGACCACATCCGTGTCACGCACATGTAACGCAGTGACAGCATCGCGCGCATCACCCAGTGTTTGTATAGGCTTGGTGGTACCCGCTGCCTTCAGGTCCCAGAGACGCACGGTAGTATCGAAGCCACCGGACACCAAGACACTGTCCCCAGCACCGGCAAATGCTACGGCATTGACGCGTGCTGAATGACCTTGGATTGAGCCACCGAAACGTCGGATAGTAGTAGCGCTGGCGACATCCCAAAGGAAGACGAGGCGGTCGCCACCAACGGAAGCAAAGCGTTCGTTGTCGGCAGCTACGCTAAGACCAAGGACTTCGTAGCCGTGGGCATCGTAAGATTGAATGAGTCGGCCGGCAGGTATAGCTGGAGAAGAAGAATCACCGTTTTTCGAGATTTGGGAGGTATAGGAGGCGGGCGCGGATGTAGTAGGTTCCGGATTGTATAGGCGAATAGACCGGTCGGCAGAACCAGTGAGGATATATGTGCCTGGATATGCAGAATATGCCAACGCATGAACAGGGCCTACAAGAGCACATGTAATTTCCAGTTAGTAGGCTAACTCTATAAGAGATAAATGACGCGATGAACAAACCATTTGAGCCGAGCAGTTGAGCCACTGGCCGGTCAGGGAATGCCATATGGACTCTATCGGTCAGCTACTATGTAGTTATACTCATGTCCTAGCGCACACCGAGAAGTAGGTGCTTTCAAGCAGGCATGCAGAATGGCTAGCTAAAAACAAACTAAAGCCAGCGGCGATACAACAAAAAGCAAGCAAAAAGGGAGAAGGAATTATGAAGTTAGTTGAATGGCGCCGTGGGCCTGGCTTTGAAGTCGTTTGCGATTGAATAGCCCGGCAGAATTCGAAGGACTCACCCTAGCTTGCTGGTTGCTGCTCACACCGCCCTGACGTATTTCTTTCCGCTCGAAATAGGCAGGGTGTTATTGGACGGGTAGACCCGCTTTTCCATCTTTAATGTTTTTG
Organism: Endoconidiophora laricicola; assembly: GCA_001640655.1. NCBI lineage: Eukaryota > Fungi > Ascomycota > Sordariomycetes > Microascales > Ceratocystidaceae > Endoconidiophora > Endoconidiophora laricicola. Next base: position 47,748 of record LXGT01000014.1, read on the forward strand.
CACCGGTTCCGCTATAGTAAGAAGACTCAAGATTGTACCAACTATAGTATGACTATAAGCTAATTGATAGTAGATCTAGAAGCCAGACTTAAATCAGATAAGCCGAGTTATGTGTACATATGATGAAAAGCTTAGAATGGCATAATCACTTTTAAGTTGATGGTTTCGTTTTGTACAAAGGCAAAAAAAGCAACAGGCTTCATTTTGAATTGATTGGCGTGGAGAAAACCGAAACGTGAAACCAAGAGACTTCGGGTCTGTTTCCCGAATACCTCTATCGGCCGCCGAATCGATGATAGCCCTCGAGTGTGGTGTTCTCTTAGAAGGGAAACAAAGCAATAAAACTGATGGATAACACAAAAAATATGAAGCAAAAAAGGAAGATAGAACAAAAACGACAACTATAAACAAGGTAAATATATCAAGCAAAATTCCTCCACATGGGTTTTGAGTCCAGTTAACCAGTAATACATGCTGATGTCCAACAAGCAAAATAGCAGACACAGAAGCAGAAATAAACAGAAACAATAGCAACAAGGCTCGGTGGCCAATAACACAAAGGATCCTCCCAGAATGAAATGTAGATGAAAGTAGATGGAGAAAAAAAGAATACAGTTAGTGAGAAAACGGGCTTGCGAAAGACGAAGGTAAACATGCTAAGCAGCGCATAAATAGAGTTGAAAATGATGAAGGATGTTCAACGAAAGAGTCCAAAGAAGAATAAGTAATAGTGAACAAAGAAGAATAATAGAAAGGCGAGCGTTGCCGACAAACTGGCAAGATTGAGTAATAATAGTTAGAATAAAAGAGGCCGTGAGATCGTTGATAACGTTTTGATAGGAAGCTTTGCTTGGGGAACATGACTGAAAAGCTAGAGTCCCGCTTCGCAAGTCCTAAGTAGTCTTAGAAAGGACGGGTATTAGGCGACAGCCTGCGAGTTGATGTGGCAAGATAGCGTAAAGTTTTTTCTAGGGAGCGGCAACGTATGGGTGACCGCGGCGATGCCACGACGAATTCGGCTCCATCTCGTAGATGCGAGGAAGGCCACGTGAATGGTCCCGCGGTGACTGCCATGACTCACGATGCGGAACATGAAGGTGTGAGTGGACATGGTGAGCATCGGCATGGGGATGCGAGTAGCCATCGTAACTAGTTCGCATGCGCTTATGCGGCGACATGAGCTCCGGACTAGCAGCACGGCGGGGCGCGGTCATGGATGCGATCAACATGAGGGGAGGGGGAGCAGCAGACAAAGGCGATGAGACGGGGGCCGAGGCGTCAGACGCCGGGCGGATATACAACGGAGCCATGCGGCGCGAGTCCTCGGAGCTTGGAGTCTGGGCGGACGGAGCAACATTGTGACCACCACGTGGACTATCCAAGAGAGAGAAGGTACGTTAGTGTGACTGGATCATTGACGGCATTTTGAAAAAATGTAGACTTACGCATTCTTGAAGCGACACTCGCGGCCAAACTTGTCGCATTGCACGCAGCGGGGATAGTCGGGATCGCACTTGATCTTCTTTTCCCGGCATGTGACACAGGCAATAGCCAGACGTTTGCGCGGCTTACCGGCTTTAGTCACGCCCCAATGAGCATTGACAACCTCGCCATCAATGACAGTCTTGCAGTGAGTACCATCGTCATAGAAGTAGCATGTGCCCTCGCCCGGAACATCAGCCGTCTTGACATAGCGAGGCAGGAAGTGCGTTCCGGTCCAGATCTTAGGGCCTAGACCGTCCGTTGACGTCGCGGCGCTGTCAGTAGTAGGCGTAATAGAGACCGGGATCACGGGTGCTGCGGTAGCAGACGTCGCAGAAGATGCTGAGACGGCTGAGACCGAGTGGCGTGGCTCGGTCTGGCCGTGATAGTGCGAAGCGGCCGGATGGTGAGGTGGCGATGGCAACGAGTCCCGAGACAGCAGATACTCGGGGCGGCTACTGCTAGCAGTTGACGCAGACGAGGAATATGAGTGGGTGCTGCTGCTGCTGATAGACGCCTCGTAGCGGCTTACTTGCGGTGGGTGCTCGGCGGCAGGCGATATATGGCCAGACGAAGGGCAAGCATAAGCAGGCACGGCGGGGCGCTCATCGTAGGTGCTGCGCGGTTGTTGCTGGAGATAGGCAGGGCGGTCCTGGTGGTGATGCTGTTGCTGTTGCTTGTGGATAGGACCATCTAGCAGCGAGGAAGCGCTGTAGGGTGTAGCGTTACTCGCAGCCGTCTCAGTCCGGCTGTACGGGACGGCTGATAACAGGCTGGAGATGGGCGGAAGCTGCGTACGCGTGGATGAAGATTGAGGCGGAGGCGGTGGTAGTGATGGTGGCGCATGACGGTATGGTGAGTGTGGGTGCTGATAGGGTTGCTGCGGCTGGTACGAAGCAAAGGGCGGGCCGAGGGCACGCGGAGACCGCGCAGAGGGTGAGATAGGCTTGGCCGGCGCCAGTGACATAGTAGATGAGCCAGCCATAGCGTGCTCTGAGAAGTAGTTAGAGGGTTGTTGCGGTAACTGTTGGTACTGCTGCTGCTGCTGCTGCTGCTGCTGCTGCTGCTGCCGAGTGTAGTTGTGGTGAAGATCGTAGTGCGGCGAGTATGACGGTGTAGGTGATCCCCGGGACATGTCGCTTATGGAAGACGGCCGTGACGAGTACGAAGACGACGATGGGCTGACCAGCTCGGGCGGTGTGTCTGGCGAGGCGTAGAAGCGGTTGGAGGAGATTGGACTATGGAAACCCATTGGCGGCAGGATAGGAAAGGTGTTATGATATACGGGTTGTTGTTCAAAGGATGTGGTTATAAAGACAGCGTGAAGAGGTCATATACACAAGACAGTTCTCTACATACATGCGGTGTAAGTCGGCGTCTTTCACAATGACGGTGATGAAAACGAGAAGAAAGTAATAACAAGATCAAGGGCAAAGAGCCAACACTAAGATATGGGAAAAAGCAACAAAAAATTTAGGTACGACTGAGAGTCGATCGAAGGTTCACGAGAAAAGGGCCCCGGGCACTCGTCAAGGAAGGTGGCGGCGACAGAGTCTATATAGAGATTCCAAGCTTAAAGCTGAGAAGAGGGCGTCTTACATTTGTAGCCGGGCATTCTTCTGTTCTGGGACGGATCGCTCACGTAGTACTAGTTAGTTAGTCTACTTGCCGGCAGCTTTAGGCAGTGAATATTATTATGCCAGGTCTTGGGAAACTTAACCTGTTAATTCTTTTTATTTTTTCCAATATTTTTTAATTTTTTTCAAAACTGTTCTACCCTCTCTACTCAGATTCCAAGTTGGCTCGTGGCCGGGGTGTGCCGCCGTCTATCCAACTTCTCTACCTTACACCTTACATTTGATATGGGCTCGTTCTCTAGGCCGGTGTGGTCTATGGGCAGGGGGTCGCATTTATATATCTCCGGGCAGCCATTTAATTCGTTAAATGTATACTTTTTTATATTCATCCTCTTCGTCCCAAGCAGGCCATTTTCCCGGGAACAAAGTCCACAAGAAAGCACAGCAGATCCAACAACAGCATCTTTCCGGAGCAGAGCATAGTCCGCTGTTTTGGGGCATGGCAATAACCAAGAATTGACTCTATAGGGTGGCTGTTCGCTAGACATACTTTGTAAAGTTTCTGGTGGAGGGCGTGTTGCATCTAGGGAAGGGAACTCCTACATGGTACATACATCATCGGTTTTTGGCGGGGTGTGTTCTTAGAGCGTTCAGTAGATGGCCGCAAGGGGTGTGTCATAGAAACAAGGCCCCATATCCCACATATTGGAAACATTTATTTAGGAGCATTTTATAGACTATAAAACTTAACAATACGCTCATGCCCCCCCCCCCCCCCCCATGCGGTCTTCGTTCCTTGCAATCGTCGCATGGCTGCTAGTCTTCTCCTGCGTTTTGGCTTCTCACTCGTTCTCTTATGGGAAGCCACGGCCGTTTCTCTCTTTGCTCTTTTACCCTTTTTTACTGCTTAATATTTAATATTTTATTATTTTCTCTCAGGTTGGTCGAGCTTAGCGAAGTTGAGCCTATGCTGAGCACGGAGCCCGGCGGAATTACTCTTCTTTTCGCTTTTATATCGCCTCTAGGGCGTGTGTCAGGAACTCTCCTACCCAGTTACCATCACTTTCAGATGTAGACGTGGGGATTTGCGGGAGGAAAGACTACTGAATAGAGATAGGAGGGGTGTATCTATTCATATTCTTGCTGGTAGGCGAAGGCGTCCCTTCAAAAGAGAAGTCCTCAGAGGCAAGGCTGGGCCTGAAGCTGCCGCCGACGATAATAATCAAGATAAATGCTATTCCTGCTGTGTATCGACCGCTCTTCCCAACCGCTTTTTTCACCGCATTCCTCACATTTCAGTATCGATAATGTAGTCCACGCTGAGCCATATTACAATTACAATTAAATTGACACCACTGTGTGCATGTCAGCTAGCGCTTTCTATGGTGTGAATAATGCTTCATTCGGAGGTTGGATGGTGGTGATGTAATTGAATATGTAAAACCAGACGCCATCTAGGAACCGACAGCGCTAAAGGCAAAGACCTGAGGATATAGCGGCCTGCCTACTATACGAATCAACAACTATAGCTGGCAACTCAACATGCAAGTAACTTTGTTAAATTCGTCTTTTATATCAGATAAGATATCTAGGGAACAGGTACGATTGATGTGCTTCGAGGGGGGGGGGATGGGGTTACTGTTCATCTTATTCGGTTTCTAGAACTATGAACATACCTACTTCGGAGTTGTAGACGGCGCGTTGTTGACATACAGGTGAACTTAAGTTGAAAGATGCATGCATTGCAGCGAGGAACAAGGTGGGGCCATAACCGGCAGAAAACAATCATATGTCCGGCATAATGCTTTTGTGGGGCGCTAAAGAATACGTTTGACCAATTACATCATAATATTTCAAGTACACAGCAGGAATAGAATCTTACTAATTAAGTTGCTCATATATAAATCAATGATAAATCATGGACGGAACTCAGCGACGGAGCGTGACCCAGAAGAGTTCAATCGGCCATCCAAGCCAGATAGACACCTGCTGCTAGATACCAATAGTAGTAGAGCTAAATGTATATCTCAAGTGCGCGATCCAAGAGCCGCCAAGATCTGTTCGCTGCTCCTATTGCAGGATCTTCTACCTCAGCTACTTTTGATTTGCCCGGCTGCTATACAGAGGTCAGTATAGGCGGTAATCGACATATGATGCATTTTTTAGGCACTTTGCAGGTACGGCATCGGGTCACTAGCAACGGTCTTGTTATCTGATTTGTCCAGCTAAATTTAAGCGAGGCTCTGAATACGGTACTCGCTGATAATACTAGAAGTAGTACTATCACTTACTTTAGTGAGGTTCCGTCATATATCTCCTCTTCCTACTTTTAAAGTCCGTATTTTCTGCCTCTCTCCCCTGTATAATTGCTTCTAGGGATAATGACATGGTTGTTTTCTACTACTATAGGCAGTCTACAAGAGATTAGAGGGTCTTGCCTAGGGAGCTGGCAGAACGAGGCTAGAAGCCTAAACCTTTCTATTGCCAAAGCATCCCTCTTTCCTCGTGTGGGTTTATTTAGCTCGTTCCAGGGCCGGTTCTACATTTGCAATCGACAGGTATTGATTCGTTATCCTAAATGTAGCTGGAGATAAATTTGGCGTGTAAGAAAGAAAGGGATAAATAATGAAGAAAAGAGTACCGAGGAAGATGGGGGGGGGGGGGGGGGGGGAAAAAAAAAAAAACTATTGGTGATTCAAGATTCTCTAATTCGCCTTTTTTGGGTTGTATACATGGTAGTTTACATTTCTCGATACGATTCTTTTCCAGCTTGCCAGAGCCAAAATCACGAGCGAGGCTTGTAAAAATAAAATAAAATGTCTCTATTGCGGATTTTTGACTTCTGCTATTGCTTACAAATGTGTGTATATTGTGCTGCTACTTAATGCATATACTCTTGCTGGTAAATATTGACCCGTAGAATGCTCATAAACTACTACTAGCGTCAGGGAGCACCCTGAGACGAGACAGGAGATGTGCTAGCAGGCACTCTTTGCTTGTTGGCTACGTCTGCTTCTTTCTATTTTCGAAGTTCTTGAAGGGGGGGGGGGGGGAAACCAAACGAGAGACACTGGCAAGTCACAGCCTCTCCGATAGCATGCAAGCCATACACATATTACAGGAGTTCGCCATCGTCACGTATGAGCTTTCGACGAATGGCTTTCCATTCATGACTATTTATCTTCTCACCGGTGGCACATGTCAACCCTTTTGACAAGCGGTCTGCCGCATGCAGAACAAAGACAACTCTGTTCCGTAGCTGTGATGTGCTGTTCTGTTGTTATTCTAGCACGCGACACTACTTCGAGTATTTCACCCATGAGTTAGCCTTGGAACATACAGGCTGCCGAAACCTCGCAGTTGCGCATGAACTAGTATGCTTCACTCAGATACAAGACTTAGTTCCGCGAAAGAGTGGATTTCATAACCGCTGTAGCCACCGGTAAAAACGAATAGCGGCATGGGTATCTATTGTTTGGTAGTATCTGTACAGCAGCTGTAGTAGTAGTAGTAGTAGTAGCAACGTGTTGTAAGTACTTTTGCGTTCATTCTCTACTGTTGTTCTCCCTCTTGTATATACGTATATAGCGAGCCACACAAACGCTTGAACTAGAAAGAAGAAAAATCAGACACATCAGCTCAGCTGCCGCATCTGTGCTAGTAATATTATTCAATCACCAAAGCGAGGAATGCATGTCGTCGTAGGATGCCAGAATATAGTTATTGGTATCGTATATATCAAACCGCTATACTACTTATCAATATGCTAGGCCATATAGTCATACGACTAAAGACTACTACTATCTTCCATCCCACTCCCCCAAAATTCATATTCCAAGCTCAGTGGGTATTTGAGCAGCTTTGTCTCTTCTGCTTTCAGTACACTGTCAATGTTCTATTAAACTTTATGCCAAACATACATTGCCTCTCCAGAGCAAGCATGTGGTCTGTTGCGTGCACTCGAACCATTGGCTGTTCGAAGCCGAGGGTCATTATAATTGAAAGGGGCTGTGGGTAGCCAGTACTTGCCTCCGGCATATAGTGGCTTGATCACAGACGGTCTGTATTTATAGGAATGGCCTACATCACGTTTTCACCACCACAATATCTTTAAAATAAAATACGTATGTCTGTTTATTATTATTTCTTCTGCGGTCTTGTGTCACGAATGTCTAAACTTTCCTTCCTTATTCTCATTTGCTCTCGGTATTAGTGATACTACCGGATATGAGCTATATTTCTAACGAAAAGGAATATACCAACAGGTCGTTGTCATTTGTGTAATGGTTTTAGATAACTAATTTATAGTTATGACTGTTAACACCGCTAATTTGATAATAGATAGGTTCTATTGACTGGTATCTAACCCTGGTCCACAAATTAGCTAACTGGTACAAAATCAAACTTTGTATAGTCTTGGTGTAGATAGATAGACCCTGACCCCTTCTAAGTTGGTCATCTTTTCCAATGCCATCTGGTGATTAGTCCAGCTTCTTATCAAGACTGAATGACTATTCAAGCGCTAAATATACCATCTGATCGATGCGACTTGCCGAGCTCAACCAAGTTATGTTCTGGTTGTCCCGTTCTGTCCCCCCAAACTAAGTCTCCCCCATTTTTCAATCCTCTTCCGCTTGGGATCGACCTTCCTGCTAGAAAAAAAATTTTCAAACTGAGAGGAAGACAAAAAAGAATGACATAAAGTATAGCCACGGGTATCCTCCGCATCGGCCGGGCCCTAGCTCTGCCGTTACCCAAGCAAGCCAGTGTTGTAGATTGTACGAGACTTCTAGTCCCTTTTGGTACAGATTACGCTAGCTAAGCTATAAAAGTGTACTAGTATATCCTGTGTAGTTACCGGTACTCATGAACTTATCATCATTGATATTGCCACTTTGGCTGCAGCCTCTCTGTCGCCGTCCTGCGCCATTGAAATCCCAAATCCGAATCATTGCTTTTAGTAATGCCACAACTGCTGGCATAGAAGACATACTACATAGCTGCTGCTCACTATTCAATGTTACAGAATACATGCTCTTCTAAAATAGTACCGGCATACAAAAGAGGGGGGAAGGGCCCTATTTCTGGGTTTTCCCCGAGCCTTTTTTTTCTATTATCTTTTTCTTTGGAGGTTGTTGATCTATATATGGATAATGGGATCTCGTTATCCCCACAGCCAGCTTTGGTAGGCAGCATGCAAAGCTACATAGAGATGAATGAGTAAAAAGGTAGTAGCAATTATTGCTTCATCAGCTCTGTCATCTGTTGAATTATAGTTGGATATATAGGCTTTATCTACTGCTACTACTAGCTCAACTACTATCAGATCGACTATGCACTAAAAAGCTACAATCGAAATAGCGACAGAATTATACCGCAGTTTAAAACCGAGTATTTCAAAGTGAGAATACTAGCAGACTACTGAATATACCAAATACTTATTGATTATATTTCTTTTTAGCTATAGCTGGGATCAGCCAGTCTCGGCCCCCGACTGGCAATCCTATCCAGATGGATTGCGCTATAGAAAATCATACTACTAGTAGTAGCTTGGCTAAACCTTCTCTCGGTCAATCTAGCCAATCTGACTTGTTTCCAGGATATTTCCATTCCGGGCCGACAAATAGGCATATAGGAAGCCATGTTTAGCACCATAACCAGTGGGTAATAAATGTCGGAGCTAGCTGAACCCTCCTGAACGGTCAGCCAGACGGACAAATATACGCTTCACCATCAAGCAACTAAAACGGCTCTCCAAGTATTTCCGATATTGCTTCAAGGGAAGGCGATAATCTAGTACATTATATCTCTATACACACACAAAAAAAAAAGTCTACCACTGCTATGGGCACTATATAACCAACATCATGATAGAAGGGTGGGAGCACCAAAATGTTAGAAGAGAGAGGGGGGGGGGCCTTGCCATTATTAACGCATGAAAACACCATGATGCTATTCTAATCCGAAGTTTGACAAGTCAAGTTAGGATCTAATATTTCAGGAACCAATAGCCAGTGCGCAAAACAGGCTTGGTTATATTCTTCTTACTTTTAACATGTAGTTATGCTCGTGTCTCTAGTTTGAACATCACAGTAAGATTCAAGAGTCCACACATGTTCATTTGTGCTGTCCGAACGCTTCCATCTGTTATTATCCTAGTCACACTTCAAAGCGTTCAGTGTTATGCTATTTGCGTCACTATGCAAACTTTCACTGCGAGCATAATGAAAAGCATTGCTAAATGAAATTCAAGTTTATAAGAGATTCTACGTCCACCTCAGCTTCTTGGCTACTCGAATGGTTGAAAGTTCACGGGTCAAGAAAGCCTACGTATAAATAAGAAATGAAAATATATTGTTTACTTTGCTACTGACTCTAGAAGGATACTACGTAATAATGCAAGCTACGGCATCTCGTGTTTTCCTGAGTTTGTAGGGTCCCATGTTCCTTAGTATCCGCCTAAACCGTCTTTTGTCTAGGGACGGAGATATCAGCATCAGATGGTATAGCCCTTGGCTTCCATGCCAGCCCCTTGGTTAGGTTTCGCTATGCAGAATACTCGCTGTATATGGAAAAATATAAGTACATAGTACATAATATTAATGGGGAAATTTATAGAAGATGATATACCATGAAAATTATATTTCTCCAAAGAAAAGTCTCTTTGCTTCGCTTTTCTCACTCATTAAATCGTTCGTGCCGTCTGAACACGAAGAAATCTGACACCCAAGACTTGTCTCCTCAACATGTGAAGTCACCTTATAACTGATAACCTCCAACCTCGGCTATGGTGACATTTCTATCTACAGGCGCTTGTTGCTTGTTGAAGTGGTACGAGATATACAAGCAAGCCATAAGCATGAATTATATCTCAGGTGTTAATGGAAGCCGATACTACGTCTAACTGAGACTGTCATAACTACAGTTGTAGTGTTTGTTTACACGTCGCATATCTAACGACGGGACTTAGTATTGCTTACATGTACCGTCTGAGCACACGACCTCATTCATTATATAATTACTCTTCCTACTCGGCCGCAGTCATCATATTTTGCCGGTTCTGACATACATATAGTAATTGAATGTTACTCTAAAGTTCTCATGCAAGTCTGCCTGCTGCCTATAGATCCATTGAGATTCCAAAATTTTGTAAGCTCGTGATGTCTATTCGCTCGCTTGCCGGCCCTTCTTTTCAGTCTCGCCAATGAAAACATAAGTAAAACGGTGTGTGCACATGGCTATATTGAGTAATAGCATATACCAGAAAGTAACTCATCACTAAGTTCTTAGCCTATCCCTTCAAGGGCGCTACTTCTGTTGCGAAATATGAAGAATAAGCCATAGTGGTACATGGCATCTTACTTATGCCGCAGGAAAAGGCCATAGAGATTATGTACCGAGATTGGGCGGTTACTTGCATCCTTTTCATGTTGGCTCGGTACTATCTACGGAAACGCAAAAACATGACAACTTTGATGTGGTAACATTGTATCTATATGGTTTTAATCCACCCTGATTTACGATTCTTAGTGGCTAGAAATGATAAATGAAAAGAGAAAATAAAAAAAAGATTACTACATCAGAGCACATACTAAAGCATAGAGAAGTAATTCGTCTAATAATGCCTCTCTTTTAAACCCTTGTATGTCAATTTAAGGGTTTCGTTTGATTTTCCCGTTGAATCAAGTAAATATTAAGATGGCAGCGGAACAGGTCACATCAGATGTTTCAGAGACCAGGCAAGGGCGGAAATGAGAAATAGGATGGCCCAGTAGATAAACTACTTAACAGAGGAAAAAGAAAATTGACCAGATTTTCCTGGTTTTTCAACCCTAAAAATATACTTGATGAGAAACGCTATGACATTAACTAAGACAATTTCTAAATAAAATAAAATAGTGTAAACACCTTGCTATAGCGAGAGCAAAGATATACTATGGCCTATGATTGGCAATATGGTAGAAAATACTAGTAATTCATAATCATTGTAATCATACAACCAGCAGACATAAGAGTCTAAAGTGTTTTACATGTACCTTCAGTGTTACTTTAAACAAGGCATGCCCACAAGACAGATGAAAATAATACCATAGTTACTCAATCAAGTCAGGGACAAGGAATGGAGTATACCTATGTATTGACTTGTCATCTTGAATATCTGGCCATTCAGATCATTAGATAATACAATGACGGTAAGATCTCGATATTCTAATCCTAACCTGTTTGCCTATTGTCTTACTTGTGAATTCTCCTTAGCTCTGCTTGCAGGGTCAGCAATCAATTCTGATAAGATAGCTAACTAACCTTGCAAGGTTAAAGCTTAAGTTCGGGCCATCCTAGAGAGCAAATAATGTAAAGAACCTTGGAGCCAACATGCATTCCAAAAGTAACTTTTCTTTGATGATTGCTACACAGCACTTATGGTCTACGAAAGTTTTCCTGGTTCTCTCTAACACTGATGAAGGAGATAGAATTACAGCATATTTTAAGTATAGTACATAATACTATTGTTTAAACAAAGTTACAACTACTGTTGTAAGCATATATCAGGGTTATCGGCTTAGTGTTGTATATTAAATCAGTTTGAAAAACCTTCATCACGATTATATGGCAACTTGCTGATTAAGAGCCCATTGATATGTATATCATTCTTAGATTCAAGAACAGAATACTTCGACATTTCTACATAAGTAAGCAAGTTTGTCTTCATTTATTCTGTAGCCTAGGGTAATTGTCTGTAGCGCAAATGAAAACCCTCCGACTTGCCAAGTCATGTTTGCTTTAGGATACAACACCATAGCAATGGCACGTAATTATACTAGTAGAATGGCTAGTAATTCTCCCAAGGATCTTGAAGAGAGAAGGCTAGACTAAGCTATTTCTTTTATCTTTGTTGACCCCCAGTGCCTACCTCTCGCACTGCTTTTCCTTCGTGATGACTTGTTTCTAGAATGAATCTTGAAAGCACGCTTCCTTTCTCAACAGTTTTGTCTGTTCGATTGTTGGATTCTTCGCCATTTACCTAGCTTGTTGCACCCGCCTATCACAAGCTAGTCTTTATTGGACGATGCTATCAAGGGTGCATCTTGTCTAGGTCTTTCCCCTATGCTAGACACCGACGATGTACCAAATCTATTACAGCTTTGTTTTTAGCTCATGGTAAAGTAGACATCTGTCGCAATACAAGTACTAGTACCATAAAGCTCGGGTAGAAAGGATAAATGTCGCTTAGAGACATCGCGGGAATGTGGAGAGACTTGGCTTGATGGTCCCGTGAGAGTATCCCATCGCTCTGTATCCTTGTTGCAATGGATAAACTTTCTCCTTGCGTCTAGTAATACAGATGAATTATAGTGTATTTTTTTTTAGTGCTCTACCAAGAGTTTTGATTGATGGCTAGTACCCGTAGTTATCTCTCTTTCCTTGATGCAATCTAAGTCATGTAGCAAGATGGCGTCTATATATAGCACGTGACCATATAACACCGTTTCGATACCGTCATCTGGTAATTGCCATAGTTGACATATAGCTGACTAAGCCGTTGGCTATATCACTAACGTATAATATGATATGATATTGCATAGAGGTAATACACATCAGTAGCTACTAGAGATGTGCTAACGAGCCACATCCCTGAGGACTATAGGCTTCATAGAAGCCCCTGTTATACCAAAAGTTGACTCGGTATCTCGGACGATAGTAAACGCATATGTTTTTTGTAGGGATGTCCAATGTTGAGCTAAAACCCAAATCCGCTTAGTATTGTACTAAAATAGTACTACCTCATGATATATTGTGTGTTGAAGTGTCATCGAATTCTGCGTGTGAGGGAGAGATGCGACATAGCGTGGCTCGGGATAGTGAAGTGAAGCTTACTCCCATAGTGTACAGTTTGCTATAAAGACCTTCCCAAATAGTAAGGTCGATCGTCATTTTCACCCTGTAGCAGTAACACCAGCCTCAATATGAAGCACTCGGTTATATACCTTTACGAAGAGAGAGAGAAAGGTACTTGCCTGCCGCTATTTGGGGCAAAACGGATAGAGTATTCTAGCGACTATTGGTGGGCTGGCAGCCGGTACTTGATATGGCCTTATTAGGATAAAGAGAGAAATATTATTTGAAATATCCACAGCTGACAAGTACACACTCGCTAACAACGGCATAACTTCTTCAGTAATTATATTATGTCCGATTACCGTGCTATCATGTCACATTTTCGCACTCGTTAGTTCCACACACTCCCTTGTTGTAGATTGTAACAAGGCGGAAAGAATAGCCCCCCCCCCCCCCCNNCCCCCCAACAACAACAAAAAAATAAAGGTAGTGAGGCTTGAGAATCAGATTGCCCGGACTTTATTAAGGCAAATAGATGCACAAAAGGCGTTCTCATACAAGGCTCTTAAATTACCATGTATCGTAAAAGGTTGGTCGACATGGCTAGCCTCCGGAGCTGAGACACCATTAGAGAAGCGGGCGCTTGGACGTCACAACCAATAACAAGTTCTACTTGGCAGTCTAGAGATAAAAAGAGACAGAAGGATACTTGAAACCCTTTTTCTTTGTTTTACCAAGGAGAAGCGATGGTCTATTGGTAACATGCCAGTGCAAGAAAAACAACTGATAGTATAACGCCTAACATTGGCTGCTAGTGGACGATACACGAAACAAGGCAGAGATTCCGGCTGACTGGGAGGCAAAATGCTTACTTGGTAACCATGAAGGCTTGAAGTGGATGTCGATAGCTTTGAACAGACACAGCGGCAAAGATGGAGAGATTGTGCCGCATTAGTTTTGGCTCTAGCAGGGTTAGTCATGTTATCGTTTGACTGGTAGCGGTTCCTAACAGCGAGGGCGAGGGAAAAACAAGTGCCGGCCACCTGACTCGCCTTTGGTCTACATTTTTTTTCCCATTCAAAGCAGCAAGACCGATTGGGCATACTATATATAAAAAATAGGTATATACGTAAATAATATGATTTAGATATCTATAATGATGGAAGGATAGCCGGAAGATGGGTGGTCGCTTGTTGAAGAGGGGTCAGAGAAAATAGAGAAGAAAAAGGAGGGGTGCTTCCGAAGCGCTGTGGGGTAAGAGCAAGGTCTAACATGCTTCATTAATAGTCGTTCATGTATTTCTTTTCGTTCGTATATAGAGCTAGCTAGAGCCATGAAAGCAACCCAAAAAGGGCGCCAAAAATCATAAGGCCTATAAAGATTTTTTTTTGCCAGAAAACCGTGTAATGTTGCCTAGAGCCGGTCAAGTCACGAGAACCAAATTGCCTGATAGTGGACAAGGCGAAATCTGCATACACAGTATTTTTGTGATTATGTGATTGAAGTAATATCAGCTCTTGCAAAGGGAGGGATAAAACTCTCTGCTTGTCTCCTTGTATCTTGGTAGCAGTGCCGGAAATCACGGCGGCAAGCGGCATGAATTTCGTCTGGGTCGTACGTGTGTGCTTTTATCATCTTTTATACTGGCCAACCAACGGTTGAAATAACGATGAGAATATACAGTGTGCATCCGGTGGCTATCCTAGTCCATTCCCGGCCGGGAGAAAGAAGGCTGGCAATTATAAAGGCAAGCATGGTACTACTCCAAATATTTTTATAAGTTGGCTTTTCGGCCTGCCTTGTATGAGATCATGTTGCCTAGGCATTTGCTTGTCAACACGATGTTCTTATGCTAGTTGAGACTTTGCAAGTCCTTGATTGGCTATTGTTTACGACCTATAGCATTATGTTATCTCAAAGAACATCTTTCTTTTGCCCAGGGCTGGAAAAGACGATTCTTCTCAAGGCCAAAATATGACAAGGCACTGCAAAGTACTTAACTTGATAGACTGGTCCGGATATCGCTAGTTGTTGACCACCTGCTTCATGTAGTGAGGCCATTTGAGCCTTTCTGCATTCTCGCTTAGCCAAAAGCTGAACCAAAGATAACGGCAGCAATATAATAGTAACACATATACCAAAGCTCATTAGTATCAATGTCAAGGCGAAGCATTCTACGGTGAAGTATGTGCTGAGAAAATACTGTGTCCAGACTGCTTTCTTCCTTCCTATGTGCGAAATTCGAATCATGGTCGGATCTTTCTAGTTGTGATGCTAAGTCATGGCATCATAGGCATTTATCAAGTGTTTACTCATGGAATCATGGAACACTTAGAAGCCAAAGCCCCTTGGCAGGGTCAGTGTCTTAGGTGCATAGCTCGCTTCTTGGTTCCCTTTAGCAGTTCCAGTAAGAACCGCCCTACATTTATATTACATTGCCTTCTTGTCTATTTAATTATTTTTTATTACTATCTATTTTTTTTCAACTTGACCATTCCTGGTTACATGTTATGTGATTTTGTTTTACAATATTCCTCTTTTTGTATCCAGTTCTTAGATTAATCTCGTCAGAGGGCATGACACCCGGTTATAACTAATGCCAACCACGTCTTCCATATATGCGAACTAGAGTGCGGCGGTAGTGTACCGCTTCTTCTTTTTTTCTTTTTTTTCCATGTTTCTTTTTTTCTATATAACGCACAGTCTCCAGAAAGTCAGATACTAGTACTACTACGTTCTTTTTATAGCAGGAATGGCAGCACATCTAACTGTCCTCAATATCGCTTAGGGGACTTTGCACATGCAGCCAAAATGTAATCTTCAGATAATGTAAGAATAACACACTGTGGATTCCACTTGTATGCAGTTGCAAGACATGTATGCTTGCCTTTTTTAATTCAGTTCCTACTGATATGCAAGTAAGCCCAAGAATTGGTAATGAGGTTGGCGACATGGCAATGGATTATTAACAGAGCCGAGATGACTCTTTAATATTTACGGTCTATATAGATAGGAGACAAGCATTAGTTTTAGTGTATAAAGCCACAGTCGCAGAGTATAGTCATGCGTAAATATGCTTATAAATGATTGCTTGGTCAAAAACAAAGTGGCAGACCACCATATCTTTGCTTATGGTACTTGATGTCGTGGCTTGACTGGTGCTGTTGATGAGCACTACATGTATCCGGTGACCAATTTTAATTTTTTCTTTTGATCATCGGGTATTAAATAGTACAATGTTTATTCACACAACGAAAAAGAGGGCCTGACGTTGTCTTCTAGAACCGGTAAATCATGTACTACTGGCTATTTGCATATATGCGAAGCCAGAGAGCTCCAAGGCCTCGGCCATATAGAAAGAAAATAAGATAGGCAAAGCTTACAGAGACGATGTATCCTCGACTGTAATATTGGTGTAAATATGTGCCACTTTGCTGTCTTTTGTTTTATGTTTTTGTCTAAAAAATGAGGCCGGTAATCCCACCGGAGCCTATCTGGAATTGGACAAAGGATTAAGCCCAGATGCAATATCTGTCTTTTTCAATCTGGTTGCATTCCTTTGAGTTTTGGAGTTACATTGAGTATTGTGTTTTTTTCAACCCTTGGGCTATATAAAAGTTGGAGTAGCTTTTGCTTGCTTGTCAACTTTCTTGGGGGCGGGAGGGGCAAAGCTCCATATGGCGTGGAGATTTTTGATAGGCTGCGGCATCTCCGCCTACTCGCCTTCGTTCTGGAACGACCGGATAATCGACTGACGGATCTTGTTCTATTTTCAGGAAAGATGCAAGCCCTGTCATATGCAGTCTAGAATCATGTTCTCGCCAATGATGAGAAGACAGGATGGCGATGCAGACCACAAGCCAAGTTGAGCCTCCTCTCTGGATATATCGCGTTACTTCGTACGATGTAGCTTCTTCAGCAACACAACAACATATACTTACTGTAAAAGCCAAACTGGTCCCGTTAAGTGATCTAGTTCCTGCTCAATATCTGAGCCCCGTATATTAGAATTCCGGCAAATAGTTCTACTTTCTTCAAGGCCAAAGCATCAAATTTCCTGCTTTTTTTTAGTCGGCCTTTTGATCCTATGGTCGTCTCCATTCCCGTGGAAGATCACCCCTGGTCTCTTGGCGTTGCTGGCCACTGAATGCTTCCATTTCTGTTTTTACTGTGTGTACGAAAAAAAAAAAGTGAAAACCCCCCAAAAAAAGGTAACCAAGAAGGTTATGATCATTTTTACAGTGATAGGGTCAGGTAATGCCACAGAAACATATCACTAGGGTTACATGCGCCAACGCAACCCCGAGCCCGGCTCTGTGGGAACTGCAAATTTTTACTCTCGTACGTGACCTGCGAGCTTCCTAACTGAGTCTAGCTTGACAGCACGCCGAAGAGAAGATACTACAATACGGCTACAAATCTACATTGCATATTATTGGCTCTATAGTGCAGCGGAGTGAAAGGAGGAAAGACCCGGGACAAGCTGGGCAGTAGGATCAACGTATTTACTTGGCTACTATGACGCGGGGGGGGGGGGGGAGAAAGAGAGGCTACTATTTGTATCTTGCATTGTTAAAGAGAACTTGCCAGAACCGACGGAATTTTGTCGGTTACTATGTAACAAATTAGTACAAACTATATATAGAGGATAAGGCTGCAAGAGACAGAGGAAGTTTTATCGTCAATCTACTGGCATAGGCGTCCTTGGTCGTATGTTTACTATGTAGTCCAACCTTTGGGATTTTTTATATATTCTTTATTTTTTTCTTTGGATGCTATACTAATAGAGACAGAACACAATTGGTAGATATTTTCTTATTTGTTAGCGTAGTGTTGATCGCTTATGACCCTGATAACGCGAGATACGAATTTAGTCATAAGATAGCAATGGCTAGAGACTTACTAAAGTATGAGTTTCATGAATCCGCCGGTAAAATAATGAGGACTCAATGAGAGAGGATGTCACAAACTTACCGTATCGAGGGACCCTAGAGCAGGTTGCCCGACAATCTCAACGGGAAGAGAAGGAAAAAAAAAGCAAGTTTTCTATTCGGTCCTAGTGTGACTTTCTGGGCAACCTTACCATGGCGTCATATCTCTGCTTA
Organism: Endoconidiophora laricicola; assembly: GCA_001640655.1. Lineage (NCBI taxonomy): Eukaryota > Fungi > Ascomycota > Sordariomycetes > Microascales > Ceratocystidaceae > Endoconidiophora > Endoconidiophora laricicola. The sequence continues at coordinate 65,749 of LXGT01000014.1, forward strand.
TTTTGCTGCGTTTTCTTTCCATGTATCAAATTGTAACTGGTTCCCCCCTCGTCAAATGCAGCAGTCCATCGAAAATGGATAATAAATCCACGGGCGACCATTATGTGTTGGCAGTAAGCCCAAGAGTTCTGGTTCGCCCCAGTTTGATCACAATCAACCCATTGTAATGGAACTACTATGTAGTCTTTACTGACACTACCAAATAAACTTACCCTGGCACACTCTATGTGTGTGAGATAGTATATCCTATAGAGCGCTGGCTGCAGTGGAAATGGTGGCATATTGCTGGTTGAGAAGGATGTAGCACAGTCAGCCACTTCCAGTAGAGTGAAGCAAAAAAAAAAAAAATGAGAGAAGAAACTAGGGATCGTGAAGGGAACCCCAAGAGGGGCGGGGCACCGGGCATATTCACCTGTTGAGACCAAAAACGACAGTATTAACCTTCTAAGCTTGTGCATTCTCACATAGCCTAGACCAAGATTCGAGAGAAGCCGGCTGCTGGACTGAGATGCTCGCTTCCACGATGATCCTGGATTTAGGATGCACCTAAAACGACGTTTGTTTCCCTGATTATTCTTTTTTCTTTTTTACCCGCATGACATTCGTAGCATATATTGCAAGATAGGCTTGTTAGGACCCGAATATCTACATTATTGTCACTGTCTTCTCCCGGGGTCACTGCGCGTGCGTGCGTGCGTGCATACTTGGGTGCATAATTGTTGCCTACATTGAGAAAAAAAAGTGTAGCAATGAAGCTACTAAGTCCTAGCTACGATATATTGATCTTGGCTGCTCAGCCCATCACAGTAGCTCTCGGACTAGAATCTGTTAGGTCATCCTGCACTGTAAACTACTATGTAATTCACATAGATTTGATTCTTGTCTTTGGGACTAAAAGTACGACTCTGAGACTCGGCGGTACTAGTGGATAGTTGCGTACAGGTCTTCAAGCACCGAGGGGACGGTAACGAAATGAAAAAGCAAGTGGCCAATTCAGCCCAGACTGCGGCGGGCTTTACTATGAATGCGAGCCCCTTGGTCTTCAAAGACCTTTATTGAGAGTTTTTATTTGGATGTTATTGATACTATAATGGAGTAAGCGCAGTATTTTGTTCATCAGCAGCTGCGGCGATTGCTTCTTAGTAACGCCTGTATATTAGTTAAATTCGGCGTAAAGAGTCCGTGTTTAAGATCTTCACATGCAATGGTTTTCCTGGTTGCGGGTAGATCCAATTGAAGAAGACTCGCTAGCTGTCAACGAGGGCCGTATTTTCCATCACATTGTGGAACTCTGAGTCTTTAGCCCAATCACCTTCTTGTCACTGCATATCTGTAGAATATTAATGTGTTTGCGTTCAAATGGCCGGTGTCCGATTATTTAGGATGAGGTTGACTAAAGAAAGGGGAAGAGAAAAAAAGGTCAAGAACCACGAGCCGGATATTTGTATAACTTTGGGTACTCTCTTTTTTTTTGATTTTTTTTTAAAAAATCATTAATCTTGATGAGTTTCTAGAGATATGAAGATACTTTGGACACTGGTGTATGTCACCAATTTACATCTTGTCATTAGCATATTCCTTGTCCTATTGAATTTACCTACAATTAGTTGTGCCCAGATTATGAAGCTAAATACAAGCCTGCGTGTTTCAGAGTCAAGATCTAGCTAACTAGGCACTACTAGTAGTACTATTGGAAAACTTGTTTAGACTGTTTGATATTGAGCCCGAGAAAGGCCATATCTCACTAAATATTCAACACTCAAAATCTCCCATCTCTCCAATGATGGCCCATTCGGTACTCGTTTTGGCACCATGAATTATTAGCGACCAGACGAAGACGTCTGATCCTGCGCTAGCCGCTGATAATATCAGTTTGCTTCCTAGACTTGGTTCCTGACTACTTCTGCAGGACCATTCTACTAGTGACCTTTCCGGTTGGGTTCATCTAGCTTCCGGATCTATATGTAATGTAGTAGCAACTAGTATGCACTATTTGCTGGCCATTGCTACTAATAACCGTCCCTATACAGACAGGCTCCTTCCACTGCTAGCACGTTGTTAAGTGCTACTATCTTGCGGTCAAGTATCCTTCCTCTTGCAATATCTTCTGCTGGATTCCATCTCCTGACTTTAGGCTATGCAAGAGACTCCATTAGCGGGAAACTTGGCCAAGTGTTCGGTATAACAGGTTATTACACATGCATGCCAAACAAGGCAAAGGGCTTACGAATAATTTGTACTAGGTTCGTAGAACTGGACCTGAAGCCTCAGGCCTGTTCACGACCCATCAATGTGCGTTTGCCTGTTATGCATACCAGCTGCCTGCATCATCCTGATATGCGTATATATGTTGTATTATAACATGCATTTGGATACATGTAATACTGTGTACACCAGATAGAGAACTTTATTAGCCTACGATAGCCCCTAAAGGCTGGACAAACACAGAAATGTGCTATAGGCATATTTCTTAACCAGCTCGGGGAAGCTGGCCAATGTTTCCCGCATTACTCCTTCCACTGACCGGACTTATTTTTTTTCTGTCACCGTTTTCAGGTGGCTCAGAATGCATCCAGATAACACACCATTAGTTCTGACATATGCAGTAGTAAATTGTGAGTCTCGTCATAATTAATTAGTTTAAAATAGATGAATAAAGAAGAGAGAGATTGTTAGTGTCAAGAAAGAACGATCAACCAAAACAAGGTCAGGGAAAGGATAGAACAGAACATAAGAACAGAAAAGCTTTACAGGGCATAGGCTATGCGTTGTCTCTAGACCTCGTCCGATTACACTTTAATACTACTCTTATGTAACAACCACCACCAACCACAGGAGTATCTAGAATTCCGTCGTTAAAATAGCTCTAGTTCCGCACTTTTCTTCACTTTTCCTTTCAAAAAGTACACAGACCCTCTTTCTTTGTCAGTAGTAATCAAGTTATTCAGTAATACAGCACTGTACGGCACAGCATAATTTATTCTAATGGCCACTAATACTACTAGATAGACGCCTGTAACACTCGCCGCTGGCCCGCGCACAATTCAAAAGCAAAGGTGTCTGTGCAGTTGCAAGACAAGCAGGCTACGTGGCGTAAGTCAGTGACTTGGCCTGACTTCTTCGACCAGATGAGAAGGAAGAAAAGCAAGCAATGAAACATAGTGAAAGAAGACATGGAGAGAAGGCAGCAAAAGTGGAACAAAAAAGGTAGAAAGGGCTCTTAGACACTTCGCTAGGCTCAGGTCGCCGACCTCTATCAGCTAACTGCAATACTGATGTAAGCTTGGTCGTGCCTTGTCTTGGACGTGGTTCAAAACTCAGCAGGTGTGTACATCTTGCCTATAAAGTACTGACATATATATTTGACCTCTAGTGAGTTTTACTTAGTGGTTTGTTGTGCTATTAACGTTTTCTTTATCATCTATAATGCAGTAGCAGTCAATAATATAATGGTCAATACTGGGACGATAATCTCATTTTTTTGGTATGAGTTTTACTAAAGATGATAATGATGATGAATCTGTTTATCATGCTACCACTGCGCGGTTCAAGGTCCGCATTAGGCAGTATTTCTGCTGAAGTATATACTACCTAAATAACAGTATGCAGTCGTCTCTTGTTACCGGAACTCCATAACTCCGGCGTGATAGCAAACAATACAGAAAGTCTGGTTCACTATGATGCACTAGAAACAACGGTTGCTTCGTGTCTGGAGCCCTTTCTTTCATCTTTATTCTTTGCTCCCTTCTTCTCCCTGATATTCTAGAATAGCTAGAATGCTCATAACACCGCAGCAAAAGCAGCCCTTTGCCGCTGCCGGACCAGGTGAGATCGTCAAAAAGTCCCAGTTGATGGCGGGGGAGTAAGGAAGAACAATAATTCTAGCAAGGGTACCTATCAAGCCCATGCTTCGAGAGGGTGCAAATGATGAGGAAAGCAAACTACATGTCCCGTCCTACACATTGGGCCCAGGTTACTTCAGTCAGATACTTATTATTGCCCATGTTGGCAAATTCAGAGAACGAATAAATCATGCACAGATGGATAGATTTCCTATACCATGATCCTTACTGAGCAGGGCCTCGCCTGGCCGCTCCTGCCCAACGAAGCAGGTCATCCATCCATCTTACCTGTTATCTGCCAAGTCTCTCTGTCCACTGTTTGTTTTCTCTGTTTACGCCTAGAACATGGATGTGAACCCGCAGTTGACAAGGAGAGGGCGTGCTCGCTATATCGGCTCTTCAAAGAAGGTATATTAAAAGAGAGAAGGGATAAACTAACGGCGAACGGGCCTTTCTTTCTATTAAATTTTTTTTTTAGTAGTGACTGCTTTCTTGACTGACCTTGCCTAACCTTCTTGCCAGGCGGAACACTAATTTCCTGACATCCAAGCACCGTTTGCTGCCAATATAAATGCACACGGCATAGGGTAGGACAGGGTGTGTTGACATGACCTCACAGGACCTTTGGTGAGAGTTTATTTGAAAGCCAAGCCAAGCCCATCGCGGCTTCGAGAGGCCAATCTAGACAGGGAATATCGTGGGGCTTTGGGGTTTTGGATTTAGCTGCCGTTTACTCTGGATCGTCCTGCCCTCAGTAGTACTTTCTCTTTTTGGTGGTTCTTTTTTTTTTTTTTTTTTTGGCTGGGGTATTTCCAACTTGAATGTTTTATATTAATAGTGACTGAGTTGGATGTCTGGTCACCTTGGGCTCAATTTCGAGGGCCACATCCACTATGTTTGTTTTGCGCAAACGCCATTATAGTTCTTCTTATATTTGTACTGTATATCTATTATTTGAAGATAGAGATGCTATTTTCATATAGTTCCTAGGATATATTCTATAATAGCCGTATAGTTGCAAGCGACATCAGCTTCATGTCCAAGGTTACAATCAATATATCATGTTCAATACACTGCTACAAGGTAATTTTACCATGTTAAAGGGGACCAGTAGACAGTCAGCATGACCACGAAGTCGGCGCCATTAGGAAAGTCTACAAGAAGCCTTTAACATATTCCCTCTTTTCGAGCCATGGTTTGCTGCCAACAAGGTCAGTGCTGCTATGCCGCTACATAGCCGTCTTATTTCCGGTGATGGCAAGTCAAGCGTAGCATTTAACAATGCCCCTGTTGATACCGGCCTTGGTTATTTTCTAGCCCTGCTAGCTTCTATGTCCTATTTCAGACGTTATGAGTAGAGAAGTTCTACCAAGTAGGGTTTAGTCTCGCGGCTTCGCTGCTTGACGATCATCTTAATGGATGGGGAGCATGTCATCGCCCCGGGGCTTAATACTAATAATAATCACGCTTTGAAGGTCAAGTTGTGGTAACTGGTTGTTCTGTGCCAGAGTCTCTTTCCTCCCGAAAGGAGCGAAAGCGATAGTGAAAGAGGATATACTCTGGTCTGTTCTTTATAACTGCTATACTTAAGATTTACTATCCAGATATGTAACATCTTGCTAAGAAACGAGTAGATAGGTAATTCCCCCCCCCCCCCCCCCCNNCCCCCCGAAATTTTTTTTACTACTGTTTTCTGTCTTCATATATATTTTGACGATAAGGTAAGGTCCTTAGTCCTTTAGTAGAACCTTGTGAGATTTAGCATCATTTCCATTTACTTTCATAATCATCATCAGCGTCTTGTAACTCAATGTACCTGATAATAAACAATGGTAAGGTAAGAGTAGAAACAAGGAACAAAAAGTCCAGTCTATCTTGTCCAGCCATGTCAGGTACGTAACACCCTTAGAAATAAAAGAGCGAAGGAAATTTTCATACTAAGGCTCGCGGCACATCTCTTACCTAAGACGGCCATCTCCCGCACTCAGACAAATATTGAGAAACTGTAACAACGTTTGTTTCTGGTTGCCCACATTGACACACACACACAATCGTTCCCAGTCTGTTCGTCACAGACGATAGCTATCTAGATGGCACATTAGGAAACAAAACCGAAGCCTGTTGTGTCTATTGTTACATATCAGTGCAAAGCAAAGGTAAGTCGTGCAACCAGCGCAAGGTATAAAAAGAGCATATTCAGCACTAGGGCATACCTAAGCACTGAGAACCAGGCGCCACGGTGGCGCATCAGGCGCTGTGGAATCGAGGCTCAGGACCAAAAAGCAACCTTGGGCCCTTTTGACCTTTTGACACCGGCAGATAGAACGTATAGACACACAGTCCCTCCCCGCACTCGCACTAACACTGCCGATTTCCCTAAGTTGTGTCTCTATTGTGGGTTTTTTAACATGGACTTAAAATGACCGAAATATTAGACCGAGAAATTCTTTACTCAAATGCGACGAACCCGATACCCTCTGTCGGCCAATGCCTACTTCATGGAGTATCGGCATAGAATAACACTAGAACGTCCAATAAACTAGCCAATCGCACATCTCCGCTGGCTCTACGAGAACCATAATTCACAAAAGCTTGGTTCCGGCACTCGAAGCGAGAAGACGAGGATTCATGAAAAGCTAGCTTAAGTTTCAGAGGACCCATAGTGCACTAGCCGCATTATTAGCTAAGTCAGGCAAACCCCCCCCCCCCCCCCAAAGAAAGACATCTGCAAGGCAAGCCATGGTTGATAGGAGGCGTTACTTCCCAGCATTCTCATGATTTGGACGAGGCTTCTGTTTAATCCAGGACATAGCTACCCCCCCCCCCCTCTTCACACTAAAAATTCACCTTGTTAAATTTTAGGGTAAGCCTCCGTGCTGATACTGCCAGCCGGCGGCACAGCCTGTCTTTACTTTCCTCTAAAGGCTATAGTCCACTTATCTACAAGTTAATCAAAACTTAACACTCCTAAGCTATGCATGTCTATGTTATAAGCTTCTTTGCCTCCCCTAGTATATAATCATCTTTTGTTTATCTCTAAATTATTAATATTCTTCTGTTAAGCGAGCCCGCAACAATTTCCTAAACAGACCAGTCTGTTCGCTGCAAAAGAGACACATCGTAGTATGTAGTTTCCTGCCTTTCTCATGTATAAGAAAATTATGAAATTGTGCATCCCTTTAACATTGGAATAGCCCACGAACTATCTTTGTGGTTATTTATGACTGTTTCCTTGCTGTCAATGTGCCGTCCTGTTCAGTTTGATTATGTGAACGTAAGATTAAGTCCCCGTCCAAGCCATGTGCTTCATCATGTCAAGGTGAAGGCTCTATGCAATGCACATATGTTCTATTCAATCGGCAACCAGTTGCATATCAAAGTCTCAAGTTGCTATTCTTCGAGATTCTGTATCAAAAAGACTCGAGAAAGGAATATATATATATACATTAAGTCGTTTACCATGACTTACTTGCAGCAATATGTCATGATCTGCATAACTGATTATTCCTCATCTGCTTAAAAATGATGTCTAGGCCCAGGGTTTTACGAGCACAAAACAAAATCAAAGGGTTGCTTGTTATGTCGTCAACGATGGCTAGGACACGTCAAGGGTTGCAAGTGGCAATCACAAGCCACTCTGTTTCCAGGACCCTAGATATGTTAGCATCATAGCAAACAAGAGCTGTCAGTCTCAGTGTATCTAGGCCGATATCCGTATGAGTGATGCGAATATGACATCTTGTCGTCGTATTACTGAAACCCTCCTGTCGTAGCACCAGTTGACTCTCAGTCACACCTTCTCCGATTTATTCCATAAAGAGCGTAAGATAATCTAGCCTGATAATGATTATTTTATTAAGCAACTAAGCAACTAAGCAACTAACTTGCAAAATGGCGTATTAGCGCCTATTGTATCAAACTACCTAAAGATTATTTCTGGTCTATATTGCCACTTTCCATTGTGTGTATGGGGTTTTGTATATCTGGTATGGTGTATGTTTAGTAAGTAGGGTGTGCGTGTTAACCTATGTTAATTGCAGTTAGTTAGCCAAGTTTTAAGGACTGTTGCTTTTCTATTCTCTGATAGTAAGCATTGGTATTGACTTATTTTTGTTTGTTCGTTCGACCGAACGGGTGACCTGGCTGTCGTCTGTCCATCATGCAATGTAACTAGTATCTCAAAGAAAAAATTCGAAACCTAGTCCCTGTCATTCATACCATGATCCTATTCCACCACCCTTTGTTAGGCGGCCTTTGTTAGGCGGCCTTTTTGTCGTGCAAAGCATATCGTATGCACTATATACGCTCTAAGATGTTGCCTTTGGCATTCCAAGTTTCCCAAGTTGTGTTTTTTGAAAAATCGGAGTCCGCGGTTTATATAACCAAGCTTTCTTGTTCGATGACATTGTAATAGATAGACATTATCTCAGCACAGATCATACTTCCAACTATAATATTAGTCTCTTCTTCGTACTAAGTACCCAAAACATCATCAAGTATCGTTTTATCACCGTATCAAAACCTCCTCTACAGACGGTATCTACTAATGTCCATTCGGTGCCAGCGTATGATGTCAGGATTTGGAACATGCGACCATTCCTAGCCGCTTTCCCGTTTGATAAGTCAGATCAATCAACAGGAAGAAAGACTAAACGTAAATAGGAAAAAGAAGCAATATCACAATGTTACAGCAGCGTGACCTCTAAGTTGATATTCTAGTCGCCTACTCCGGTTAATATACTCCCTAAAGTATTCCCAATAGGCCACGTTGGATCGTCATGACCACTTCATTAATTCTAACTCCTATAATAAAAAAAAGAAGACAGCTCGACACAGGAATCCTATCTGGTGCTGCTACCTTTGCCCCGAGAATAAGGGTCAGCAATACTTTTTTTTTTTTCAACTCATCACTCGATTAGAAGTGAACTATGACGAGAGGGTCACCATCATTATATCTAGCAAGAATAAAAAGAATTCAAGAATCCATCTTCTTCAGATCAAGAAATTGAGAGATATAAAGAATATACAGGTTTTGCGATGCAATCTAGCTTTTTATGTCTGTCTATATTGAAGTGACCGCTCCCCTCCGCAACGTTACAAGACAATGTTAACGAAAAAATTGAGTTAGAATAATACATACTGAATTAACTATATTGGTATTAAATGGATCACTACGTAGTAAATAACAAGGTACTACTCCCATGATCTTGAAAAAAAAACTTGTATGATTAAGTAGGTTGATTGCAAACATTAGGGTTTACATATTATCTTATCTATGTGGAGATATTCCTAATTAGCATGCGTACAAATTTTTTTTTCGAGGTTAGGGTCTGCTTCTTGTGATACTATCAATAAGGAAATTATTCAGACGCTAAGCTGACACCATGTTGCCAGCGAGCATATGAATGATATAGTATCTTATTACAACTCGTATAGGCGATAGCTTTTTGTAGAAAAATAACGTTGATTCTGTCGGAACACTGCTGGAAATCAGGTCATGCTTGCGTCGGAGTTTCTGATTACAACATGCAATAATATATATGTATAGCTGCGGACATAAGCTGAAATGTCCGGACTTTAATGTGAGAAGCTTGGTATTGGGGCATCATTATATGCTAGGATATATTACTTTGAGGTTCGCCTATGACCCTTGACATGGTACTTACTTAGTAGGTAAGCGTCGTTTAATTGCGTGGCAAAGTAGGTTGACATTAGATACACACGGAACAAAGGTAAGACGATGAGGGAGAGTGGAATTTGCGGAGAAACACTGTATCATCTCCGGAGGTGTGCATAAAGGGGACAAGCCATATATAGAAGATAAAGAATGATGAAAAGAGCGTTTTCTTTGGTACCGCGAACACGAGATACGCCGCAAACATCCGAGTAAACGGAGTCAGAGGTTGATTCAAATAATATCGGAATATTGACTGGGAACATTGTGCTATATGGATGGACGGGGCAATAGCCTGATACAGGCATAGGAATAAACCTATGTACATCAATACTCATATTGTATACTAGCACTAGCTGTACTGAAGCCTTGGTAAACTAGACGTATGATGAAGCGGAGCTGGCCCTAGCCTACAGCTGAAGTGCAGATAAAGGCATGGAAAATGGTGAACGGCAGACTTTGTTTTCTGCATGTGTGAAGGGCCTTAGTTTTTATCCTCCGTCTTATTTCTGAGTCGACAAAGGAGGTAATGAAAAACACAAAACCCACCATAAATATTGGTAATCTGTTTAGAAGGATATGGGTAAGAGAGGTACCCGCTCTATATTATGAGTGATTCACGGAAAGAGTAAACTTGGACTCTCAATTCATATGTTGACGAACTACTGTTGTACGTACCGACTTAGCCTTGATTCACGATATACATATAGGTCTTTGTACTATATATATCATGTTGTTGATGTAGCTAAATTTGACTCTATTACATGTAACCCCGCCAGATTAGCGTATAATGAATGCTTGGGTTCTTATATAACTATATATATATAATCTTTGACTCATTGCTCAATTATTAAGTATGAATAAACTATGTTTTCATCCGGCCCTAGAACTGGATGATGGAGGCACGCGGAAATCTCTATAACTCACTGCGTAATCCCAGCGCACGAAGCACCTGGTTGTTACTTAAAATGGAGTCTGCACGGGTATTTTGATGGTCACAAAGGGGAGAAGCTTTCATTGAACTACGATTGATTATGGATAGGAATTGGAATAAATCTTGGATTTATACAAAAAAGTACCTTGAGATAGAGTGCATTGATGGCACTTGTGTTGACTGCCTGCCAAAGGCCGGTAGTTGATCTGAGAGTCATGACAAGTAAACATGTATATAGCAATAATAGGGTCTAAGTGTGGCACGGTGGAAAAGGTGGTGTTTTGAGATTATATGATGCACGAACATACGTAAGTGTGCCTGCAAAGCGTGTTGCAATACCGTAAAGCTGAGGGTTGGAAGTAGAGTTGAGATATTTAATGTTGAGGAAAAGAGATAATAAAAAGCCCACTCCCATATCCTCACGTATATGTCAACATGATAAAAAGACAGCAAAGACATGCTACCCTTCCTTAGAACCGCAGGATAAACGTCGTGGGATAAACTGATACATTTACCCGTGACATGGATTGATGGGCTGATTCATGCCTCAATATGGGCAAAACACACCAAAAGATTAGAAGCAGTGGGCCAGGAGACAATATACGAAATTGGTAACGAATGAGATGGCGCAACTTGTTGGTAATATTTTGATATTTATCTTACTTAATAATTAGATATATAGCTGTAATGCACTTTATATTTCCTATGGATAGTAGTAACTTGGCCTGGTCTGTCTTTGGCTTCCTAGGAGGGGGGGGGGGGTTAGACTGCTGCCAATGTGTCAGTTCCTGCAAAGACCAAAGGTTGACTTCTAGGAAAGCTGCAAAGTGGAAGCGTCTTGTTTTTCTTGTGAGGCTGTCTTCTTCCTTTGTTGACGAGATGACGGTGATAACTAAAGATATTACTTAGGTATCCCGTCATGTCCCATGGTTGGAATTGCCGTGTTCATGCACTAAGTTAACAACATTATGACTTACATATTGCTGACAGAGGCCTAGTCAATAAGACCTGGTATGCGATCTGATTAGTGCGCTTAGAGTGGATCCTGTTAATGAAAAAAAGAAAGGCAGCAGCTTTGACGGGGTGAAAACAAGCATGATACTAGTACTAGTATATCTTACACTTGAGTTTGGATCATGTTTCTGTTTTCTTATTCAAGAAGTCTTTCCAGCTTTGATTTCAGGGCACGTCAACCGACGACCAAGCTTATCAGTTGCTTCCTTTATCCATATTGAGTTAAGCGATAGGTGAAGGTTAGTGAAAGAGAAAGGGCGTCACTGCCTTGACCTTGATTTAATTTGTGTGGCTTAATAGGGCTTGCCGGAAGAGACAAAATAAGTAAAAACTAAACCTGGTCTCTTGCCTTTTGAAAGAGTATATAGAGCGGCACTAGTAAAGCTATTGTTTAGGGCCATTGTTGGATAATGAACCCCCGGCCCTCAATATGATATATACATAAGTAGATAGTTGAGAGATTATAAATGAATAAATGCAATTCTGTCTGAGAGCGAAGATAGTCCAGCATGCAAGGCCCGAAAGAGTGCATGGCTGGGCTTATATATGAACAATATATAGTGGGAAGATGTATGGAGTTGAAGAGAGCAGGCTGTATTTAGCACGACTTGTGAAGCGTACGCGCAGAAAGCGTGGAGGACGGTAACGGTTGAGATACGATGATTGTATGGATCAACAAATAGTTGCTGCAAGTAAGCGTGTGTAAGATCGGATCGAATAGTAACACTACAGCACCGTTGTGCAACAAAAACAATACTTTGATGTTTCTTTTTTTTGCTACTTTAAGTTTCCTCTCTCAGTCTCTGTACAATGTACCACCGCAGCAGCCAACACAAATCTTGAGTCACTACGTAACAACCGTTACCTTTGCTGTATAAGCAAGTGCAAAATCGGAGACGGCCGCTGATATCCCAGATTACAAAGCCAAAGGCCCCGAGTCGGGTGAAGCCAAGCAATAAACACATTGGACGCGTAGTATCTAGGCCCTGGGCACACAGGTCAATAAACGTTCGGTCAGTCAGCCACTGTAATTTGGCGATGAGGAGCAGGGAGTGAAGGCCTATGTATCTGGTATGTACCATTGACTTGTAGAACTACACTTTACAGGCCGATATAAACTGGTATTGACTACCGTTAAAGTACGAAATAGAGTGACAACTTTTTTTTTTACAAATTTATTTATGTCTTATATAGAAGAAAAATTAAAGCACAAGACGACAGGTTAACCGTCGATCTGATACGGCCCAGCTACCTAGATAGGAAAATACGCTATAGCACGGCATTTGGAGTCGGCTCTTGTATATTCTTCTTCGTTTTCGTTATCCTCTCTAAGAAAAAGAAGCGCTTGGCAATGGCTGTGGGAGGGGGGGGGGGGGGGGGGATTGGGGGATAGTTCATTATTTCTGCAAAGACAGCATTCGAGAGTGAATCGCCGCCACACACCCTCCCTGTTTATGATACTAGCCGTCAAGTCACCAGTCAGACCATATGCAAGAAAAGACAACATGAAAAAGGCTCCGAAGTACTCATTGTGAGTAAACAGCTAGAATCGATCGCGTCTTCCCCCAAGACATAAAGTACTTGACTAAATCAAACGACAACTATGGCGCCACGAAAGCGATGACAGAAGTATCTTGCAACGTAGTGCAAGCCACACGATACGTTTCTGCTGTTCTTAATACGACCAAGTTTCGATCGTTCTCTAGACATTCCGCCCGTCGCTCTTACCGCGAAACATGACGTCTTCCCCCTTCTTTGTGTCCATCTTCCTAGACCCAATCTAGCCCAGGCTCACTAGATTCTCCACATGAAACGTGCCATTTCAGAATAACATTATTCTACATAGTATGTTATTCTAGCCTTTATTTTTGCCCGACTGGCTGTTATCCCGACTAGGCTATCAGCCACCGATCTGGTAGTCTGAATCACCGACATGAGAACTGCACATAAAACAAACAGTAACCATTAGGTCTTTCTGGCAAAAGGATTGATTGGTACAATGCCTCGCTAAAACTGCAGGTTTGTCTGCCCTCCTGCATGTTTGTTCAGTGGGTTCTAAGTGACGATGAAGATGATGTTGTAGTGGCCGTGAAGCAGGTAATGTGGTATTGTGAAGAAGGCACTATTTTTCTCTGAAAAGGAACAATCGTGGCGCATTGTCGTTGCAGTATGACTGGCACTTGCTGTTTGTTTGTTTGTTATGTGGATTGTCAAGCCTGAAGTACAAAAGAAGATGAAGTAAAGCGCTACTATGTGACTAGCAGTGGTCGTAATACTAGCTCGCGTGCCGGATATCGAGTAAATATCACCGAATACTTATTAGCCTTTGCAGTTTCCCGAACTGCAGCACCACTAGTGATTGATATCCTTGCTTGATGCCATGTGTTTTTGTTTTTTTTTCTATTCGATAGTGTTAGATAATTTGCTTTCTGCCTCGGTATCTCGTATCTTTCAAGTATCAGCTATATTGTGGACCAAGTTATGCTAATTATCTTCTCTTTAACAGGGAACAGGGCTTAAGGCATATATTGTCGTTCGTAGCAACCATATGGTAGATTTTCCTAGTCAGGAAAAAATGACTTATTCAGAACAGATGGGGGAAGGAGACCCTTTCCTCCGCCATAGAACTCAAGTCTGTTTTTAATCATCGCGGACTATTAGCTACTACTGTTGTATTACCTACTTTAGTGGGTGACGGATGTAGCTAAAGATATAGGCAGACCGAGTGATAATATCTTACAGTGCTTAGCGTGCTTCACAAGGACCGGGGCCTGGGTAAATATTGATACCGGGAATGGCCTAGAAGATGTTCGTTAGCGATTCAAGCCGTCAACTGGACACACACACACACACACACACACACACACACATACACACGCCCCCAATGCTAGCCAGTTCTTGCCATGGTGCGGCTTTCCGGCGTTTCTTTGTGCTGCAAAATACGACGTCAGACGGAGCTGGACTTCTGAGTTTGAGTTACAGATGAGAGGACTATTTGTGGTCTTGGAACTGTCGGGTCCCTCAAGTGATGATCATTTCTTATCGAGACTTGTAGGACTTGCGCCTGGTGGCCAAACCCGACCTTCCTGATTAAGCCCTGACCCCCAAAAAAAATTTCGGGATTTAAAAAGATAATAAAATATGTGCTTGAGAAACAAGTCCCTGTCTCTCTGCTTGTCTCTTTGCGTTGCTTCCAGCCATCGCCTCGACGAGACCTTGTAAACTATTTTGCATGTAGAGAAAAGCGGGAATTGCGTCTTGCTACGGAGCCCGAGGTCCTGCCGTATCTTCACTATCTGCTAATGTCTGAGAACTTCTACGCCTAAACGATAGTTCTTCGGCTAGCTAGACCTTGACCCTGAATGGGGAGAAAGGATACAAACAGTTGGAGCAATACCAATGTCTTTGTTCATAGCATGGCAATCATTGCCACTATTTGAGTATCACAGACAATCTGATGAGATTATCAACCGGGAGGGAATGAATAGTACGCAGACAACTCTATATAACCAGGGCGACTAGAGAGATCTTCTTTCTGCTTCTTCAGTCTTCTTGGGTGGGTATTTCCAGTTGTGTGTATCTGCTTTTACCACCACATGATGTAAGTACTGGTTCGAAACAAGTACCGCACCCCTTCGTCATTGTCACATACAGTTGCCTTCGGCATATCGTGACTACAACATCGGGTTTTCTTTTTAGTCTTTTTAGGAGCAGCAGAACGAAGCGTAGTTACCGGCTAGACACAAGCGATTGCACACGATTCACCCTTGCTCTGTGGGCACCACCGTGACGACGCTCTA
Organism: Endoconidiophora laricicola; assembly: GCA_001640655.1. Classification (NCBI taxonomy): domain Eukaryota; kingdom Fungi; phylum Ascomycota; class Sordariomycetes; order Microascales; family Ceratocystidaceae; genus Endoconidiophora; species Endoconidiophora laricicola. The sequence continues at coordinate 81,013 of LXGT01000014.1, forward strand.
GGTCTTTAACTTACATGATCAAGCCGGGATTAAGTCCGCCTTACTGCAGCACTTTAGCGATGATGGCACGTCACTGTATTTGTTTATAGAGGAGGAGGGGTTATCTAGTCAAGTGGTAGTCGTTGCCCATTTCTGATATACAGGCTAGTGTTTGATCTTTGTGACAGTTCCTCCACTAACCAAAACAGCATTGTTATTTCTCTTCGGATGATTTAGCTTGTTAAAATATAGACCAGCCAATGGGTCAGTGGCGGGATCTCTACGGTTGGCCTCTTTAACTGTAGCAACAGGTGAGCTTAGTTGCTCTCACTTTGCTAATAGGGTCCAAAAATCGGCACTTGAAGCAGCGCTCTCAGGGGTATTTTTTGCTATATTCTAGCTTTCTTCTTCTTCTTCTTCTTCTTTTTTTGTTTGGTGGTCAAGTCAGAGAGGCCTTGTTTAGTACTAGATTAAAGAATCCATAACACAGGGCAAAGCAGGTTCTTGGCAGATTAGGAGTAAGTTGTTAATTAGCAAACGTCGCTTGGCCAAACAGGGAAAATTACCGGATCTGGAATATCGAGAAGCTCTCGGACTTCTCTTCTATTCTTCGCTCTGGCAGGGTGCTGCTGATCATGATATCCAGGCTAGAAACGGCAGCAGAGCAACAAAGAATTGACAAGGTATCAATGATGTAATGATGTGATGTACGATGTCTAAACGAGCAAGCGGCTTGGCGGGTAGATGCCAACTAACATGGTCGGTACAGCTTGATGCTCATATAATGTAAGCAACGCATATCACAGTATGTGTGCATATATGCATGATATGGACAGTGGGGGCCTGGTGCAGTATCGGATAATACTCGAAGCAGTCTCCAAAAGCCCGAGCCTGAAGCTCTGGAACTTCAAGTCTTCTCTTCTTCTCATCAAGAAGACGCCAAGATATACTTAATAGTACTAGCAAGAATACTTCAAGCCGAAGAACTCGGTATGCCTTCCTTCGATTTGGCGGGAAAAAAGTGGTGGGAACAGCATATATAGTTTAGACAAACCGATACAAGCTAGCTTCGCTACTCATTACTACACTGCTGCTTCCTTGCTCTAGCGAACGGCCGCCGTTTATTCCCGAAGTAGTCTTGGGGACTGATGGACAACAAATCTTGTTTTTTTCTTCCCGTTTCGGATGTATGGCTGCGGCCGCATGTAATTGTACCCGTCCACAGTATGTTTGGTTCTCCTAGTTTTCTTTTCTCCCTTGGCTATGAAAACCGGCCCTTCTTATCTGACTACTGTATTGTTTTCTTTGTTGTCTCTTTTGGAGAACCTACTGCAATGCTTGCCAAGCAGGATGTAATCCTGATGTTTTGTCCCATGAAGATAAAATAGTCTCGATATCTACGACTTGTGTTACTAATAACGACGTTATCAGATGCCATTTCTAACAATAAACCAGGTCTTGTTTTCTTTTACTAAAGAACATAGATCCGAAGATCAAGACTATAGTTTTACTGGCTACATTCTCTGTAACTTGGCCCTGATCAGCGTTGAGTATTTGCGTTTAGTCTACCGTTACAGGCCATGCGAGCAGTAGCTTCTACAAAGAAGAAACTAAAAAGAATACTTGCATGAAAAAAAAGAAGGAGAAAAAAAAAGATGCAAGGATAGTTAGCTTAGTTCCTGATTTACTCCAATGAAGGTCTCCCATGTATACCACTGATATGTGCAGCATTTACTAAGAAGTAGCTCACAACAGGACTAGCGATACAACAAGGATGCTACTTGTATCCTCTGATGTATGTACACTCGGTTCCTTACAGCTGGGACGCTATAACGTCGTTGATTTGTTAAAAACCCTCAAAAAGTCATCAAGGGTTTGTAGACCCTGGCCTACGATTTGCAGTATCGTTCTGCAAGTTTTTTTTTTTTTTTTTGTGGGAGGGGGGTTTTTTATATAGCTTATCTTGCTGTAGCCGGGCCTTGTTAAATGCCGGACCTTGTTGATTCATAGAATGGTAGTGTCTCTTCTCTTATTAACATCTTCTTCTTGGTCTTAACCTGAACAACCAAATTGAAAAAGTGCACAGCCAGACTGTCATGATCCTAGAACAAAGGCGTGTGTTTTAGACCAAGTAGACTGGTCTAATCTCACTAGTTATATCCAGTTCGTTATCTCGCGCTCTCATAACTTTTAGCCATTCCCTGATATCCATTTCAGGGTCCAGAGAAGGCATGTCGGCGCGTCTGTACTAACATCCAAGACATGCCAATCAAATCTAACCCACAATACGAAATATCCACGATATGCCAGTTACCGCTCTGACTACATATTGTACTTGAATGTGGAGGCATCACTTGTGTAGTTGTAATTGTATATATTTAACGTCTACTGGAGCATCACTTGTGTAGTTACTAACGGCCTCTTACTTATAGACAGTAGTTCCATGTAGTGCTTGACTGACAGCCTTCTTCATAGCTTCCATGCTTATTTCCACAGCAGATTTGATTGAAGACACCATACAGGCCCAAGCAAAGCAGCCGAGAAAGACATCCTCGTCTCCGTTTCATGCAACTTTTCATAGTATGGTTCCTGTTCTCGCTTCCTGTTGAAATGGGTGGTAGTATTATTTGAAAAATATTGCCCAACTACCTATAATACGACACTCAATGCCTGCGCTCTTAGGTGAGGCGACGCGACAAATACTAAGCACACCAGTAGCCCTCTTGCTCTCATATCGCTGCTTGTTTGCTTATTGCTATCCTGCGAGTAAGCTACGAAGCAAACCCCTTGACTCTATAGCAGTTACTTTGCGGCCTAGCCGCCTTGCCTGGTGGTGCAACTCTATGTAGCACTATAGTCGTCCTTTTATCTCCATCTAATGCAAATCACTATGAAGGTAAATAAGAAGCTCTGCGACAGGCATCATTTAAGCCAACATAAATGTTGAAAAACTAGTACTATCTGCTTCATTTCCTTTAACTATATATTCTTTGTTATATGACACTCCATTGGTCGACCAAAATCATTGCATAGTATCAGAGGTCAGTCCCGCCATGTGTGTGTGTGTGTGTGTGTGTATTTTACGTCTACCTACATTGCTACGCAATCAAACGATGCCAGATTGGTTACTGGACAGACTTTTAAGCCTTCTGCTAAGGCTCTCCCCCTAGAATAGAGACTCGGTTATCTTTCCATAACCCAGAGCAATGAAGGTCACAGTTAAGTGATATTCGAAATTCTGTTGAGTTCGCATCTAAGGTTTGTAGCACCCCACAGTAGAAAAAAAAACGAAGGAAGCCAGAACAGAAGAAACCAAAGCAAAAGAAACCATAACAAAAGAAAACCCCAGAGACACCTCATTCCTCCGCTTGTGTCTGTCCTCCTTCGCCATGTTGTGCCTTCAAAGAACTACTGTTCATCAACCCTTAAGTTTTACTAGAATACGACTAGATCCTAGGCACTACAGATCGATCTTAGTGTTATTTTTGGTTGTTCCTGTCTTCAACAAGACGCGGGATCAAGCCGTTGACGTCTTCTGGACTAGACACCCACTATGGCGAGTACAGAGTTGATAGTGCCCATGCTATCTTATCTTGGTCGGACTTTTTTTTTTCTTTTTTTTCTTATATTTTCTTTTTGCTAGTTTTGCTACTTCTAGTCGGTCGATACGTAGGTTTGCTTAAGGCAAATAGTCAAAGTCAACAGCTACTGCTATTTCTCTCGATTATCATGGTAACCTTAGTATGCCTCGGCTAACATGCTGCAGTATTTATGAAACCGAAGATTAACTTCGATTTTGAAGGGCCCGTGGACCAACTATTGAGTGATCTATTCAGAACAAAAGATACTGCCTTGAAAGCAAACTCAAAAAGAGAACTACTCAAGGCTATGTAACTAGTAGTATCGGTTATATCACTTCACTCCTTTGTGACTTCCTCCCTCTGCACCCCATTTTTGAACAATAACCACAGGAACATTGTGTTGTCTCGGGCAACGGCCATCTGCAACCCGAATTTAGTCTAATAGAGAATAATGATATTGTTCATATCCACGTGGAGAGTATCCAGTGTGACGAACCTCCATCAACCGTCAGGGCTCCCATCAATTACCCAAGCTAAATCAAACACTAAATATATATATATATATATATATATATATATATATATACGATTATAAACATAATACTTTGCTTTTACGATGTTCCATATACTCGATTCATGAGAAAACAAAAGAACCCTGGTTTCATTCACGAGTTCCTCATATTCCACACCTTATAACCAAGAGTAGCGTCTCACTCCGCACTCAATTTGCAATCATAGTTACTCGAATAAGTGTAAATCTACTCTGTGATGAAGTTAGCCAAAGGAACAACATTGAATAGAGCGGCCGAGTTACGACTCGGCATATGCAAAAAACTCGGCCTCGATTCTAGGTCTCGCACAGCCCAGCCCAGCCCTTGATTCCTTCCCTCCTGATGGCGTCGCATCAGCTAGCAAGAAACAACTAGTATTTCTGACGGCTACTACTCTTAATTATGGCACAATGGCCGGCCCAGGCCCATGTTTTCCAGTATTACTATGAACCTTAATCTTGGCCAACTGACACTTGCAAATAATAGCCCACAATAATACTACGCCTAGAAAGTTTCGTTTTGAACGGTCTGAGTGGTTAGTGTCCAATATATGTTTCTAACGTTTTTACTATTTTCATCTCCTTCGAGGCTATCAACAAGTGCAACAAGAAAAGGGGAAAGGGCTGGTTAGTATCTTGCATTCCCTGCCATTTAGTAGAATCAGCAGTCTAGTTATCGACACGGCCTTGTCTCATCCATTCATAAGGAGAATGCGAAAATCAAACAGTTTATTCTCTTGTTTTCTTGTCTTTGCACTGATACTTGTACTCCTCGATTACCTTTTATTCTCTATCATGGCATTATCGATCCTTGACGCTGGCAGAGCAAAAGCATGAGAGAAAAAGAAAAGCGAGTCCAAACCCTTTTCAAAGGAGGTCCGTCCACTGTTTCCCTGTTTGCTTTCTCTACAGAAGCCTTGGGTAGTAGTAATACCTGAGCGTCATAGAAATTAGATGAAGCACTACATGTTTGCCTTCCTTACCTTTGGGCGAAGCGATCCCAGTGCGGTCCACTTTCAGTAGAACTAATTGCAGATGATCCGCACAGCCTGAGGAAAAGTTCCTTAATAGCAAACGGACGTGCTTCATGTGAATGGCGGCGAAGGTAGCAACCGGCTGCTAGACAAAGAAGGATAACAAGTAGTAGTAGTAGTAGTAGTAGTATGTTTATCACATATTGTTAGATGAGGACTCGTAGCATAGAACGAGGGTAATGTTTGGAATGACGACGGTCCAGGTTCCCAGTGGTTTTTCTGATTTGTCATTACGCCAACGCTCAGAGTTACTAGTAGGCGTAGCGGCCAACAAAAGTTTGAATATGCTCGCATCATACTAGGGTTGCTATCTTAACCCTGTGTACTTCTTATCACAAATTGGGAAATATACCATTTATATTCGATAAAGCATGAACAGCAAAATTGCTTGGTACTCAATTGCGCCCGCTTATAGGTATGCCCTTTCGTTGTGAGTCGTATGATATTCTTCAAGTATACGTTGTTAGCAACTGCTTCGCAGCTTGACCTATGTAGCTGTCAGATCACGGCAAAGTGATACATATACAATGCACAATCCTTTTGTTTATATGCACGGCAATAAGGCGAGAGGGCTAAAGCAGCAACTAGTATGTATCTTTGGACGATATACATATAGTGACACGCTATTCCTTCTATGGACGAGACTTGAAGTGTATCTTTATTGCCCGTTAGCGTTGGTGAATATGCTGTAAACGCTGTCTGGAGAGGAAGAGAGGGATGACATCTGCTGCCTCACCAAATAGTTGATGATTTCTACTACTATACAGTAGCTGACAAATTTGTAGACTACTTAGCTTAGCGGTTATATGCTGCTTCGCTTAGGAATATTACAGCACACGAAAGCGTTGTATTGGCCGTTTCTGATACAAGTACTATACAGGGAGTATATTTAAAAGGGAGAGAAGAATGCGACTTAATACAACTCATATGTATAATTCTGTGCATGCGAGGCTACAACATCGGGGACTTCTTAGTTGTCCCGCAATCAAAGCATCGTAGAATGTAAAACTCGATGTTACTTATTCAATAGATGGAGGAGAGACGCTAGCTTACCTATACTTGTACATGATGAAAGGGTTGGTTGTGTGCTCTGTTGTCTATCTGGTGATGTTTGAAGTGGCACGTATAACGTATGTTCATCGGGCTCTGAACACAGAAAACTTATACCCGTAGCTATAGATAGGGATTGTTTCAATGCTGCCTTGATAGAATGCCGGCGTTTCAGTAGCGTCGAGATACTTGTCTGAGCCAGCTAAAATACACTCTTTATAATGACTAACAAGAACAGGGCGACTCATTTTGCATAATCTATCTAGAACAGGCGGTGGCTACTGTCAGCGAGGGATTCGGCCGGCTATCGACAAATCTGGGGCCTGGCTTCGTAATATGAAGTTTATTTACACCAGAGCAATGAGATATCCTCTAAATTATCCTGCACATTCTGCACAAAACCTTTTGGTATTTCAGCTCCGAAGTCAGTAATAAGCACGTCCACACATATCATTAGATTCGAAACATCCGTATTTGACAGTTGACTAAGAGTATTAAGAGCCCGATTGCCTATTGCGGTGATTTTTGCCATAGTTCCCCCAATCACCAGCCTAAAGCATTGACGTTGGGAGTCGTTTTGTAGCCTTGACATCGTCTTGTAGTCCTGGCATCGTTTGACTTGTTATTGTTTATCCACAAGGGGGGGTAAGCACCTCCCCCTTCATGGATATGACTGCTCTTTCTGTATTACTACCTCAGAGCTCAGCCTGCGCCTGCGCTTGAGAAATAAGCAAGTACAGAGCACATACAATGAGAAAAGAGATGCAACTAAAGATCGCCTGCGCGTACAATAGAACCTGGCTAATCTAGGTCCAAGCACTAGAAAGAAGAGGCAGCCACGGGTTGCAATGCTTCTAGTAGTTATCTCTTTATCTTATGACTGATCACTGTTACGCAAGAAGAGAAGTGAAATAGGAAAGCGAATCTCACAAAAAAAGGCCTATGCGTCTCTGTTTAAAAGTGCCGCCCGCCATATTCTCTTGGCTCTTCCCCGCCCAGTCTCAGATCTACATAGTAGATCCATACTTGGCATGCCCTTGTGCTCGTCTTGCTTTTGAGTTATTTTGGTGGTGTAATCCTGTAAAGGTTTGTCTGTACGACAGCGTTACACTTGCGGGTAAACAAGAAAAAAAGAAGGGCAGAAAGCCACGCAGCATATCCGACTCGACTCTGTTGAAGGCACCTGACGACCATATGATTTGTAGCGCACATCGTGCATACGGACATACATACTAGTATTACATGTAGTTACATACATAGTACGCCTGCATCTACCCGCAGCTAACATCCTGGCAAGACCATCGCTTACAGCGGGCGTGGAAAAAAAGAAGAAGAAGAAGAAGAAGGAATGTAGGAAAGAGAAGAAAGGCAGAAGAATTCAAGACTGGTCACTAACATAGGTGCTATATATCGGTTATTTATAGCAATAACTAATTTTTGCACAGATATCATTCATAAACCATGCTAGAAAGAAACAATAAACCTAAGAAAACATCAAAACTAGGCACGGGCATCTCACGACGCCGTTGTGATTTTCACATGGGAACAGGGTTGAGCAGCTAGCTGGCTAAAGAAAGGGGGCGTATAAGAGAAAAAGATAACCTTGCACTGATTGTAACTTATACCCGTAGTTTGTATTGTATTGTATTGTATTGTAATATACCCGTAGTTATAACATGATGGAGGAGGAGGAGGGGGGTGTTTAAGTCTAGGCCTAACAAACATGGATAGACAACACAAGGAGCAAAAAAACCCTTCCTCGTAGCCTTTTCTGTCTCGTAAAGCAGCCAATCAGAGGCTGGACCGGGGGAGGGACAATCAAAACACGAAATACCATGTTGATTTTCACTTGGCTGGCCTTGGCTTGAGAAGCTGAGAGTCAAAATGTCACACTCTCCAACTATTAGTAGACTTGGACCGTTCTAGTAGACTTTCTGACAAAGTCATGGCTTCATACTAGGTTACTTGTTTCTACCTCTTCTGGAATAGGCCGAGCCCTGGCCCAAGGTTGGCTCTACAGGTCTATTCTCAGGACCTACCTGTGTGCCTGCAATTGCATCACAAGGCCGAGAAAAGCTTTAGAATGATGGGTTCGAACGTTTGAATGCTACCTACTATGTAACAACGCACATCTGTAGATATAGAGGAAGAAGAATAGCACGTAGTGTTGGTATTCTTTCAAAACAGGCTTTATCGTGCGAACCCGGACGTAACGCTGTGGCACGCCACTTTATGCTGGCAAAAACATAGATGACCTGTGCTTTCCCTTCGATACTGCTTTCCTCACCTAAACTTACAAGAAAGAGAGCGTGCCTACTATACAGAAATATAGCTTTGCCTATTCAAGACCCCAAATCCGGACCTGGAGACACCCCCCCCCTCCCTAGTGCAAGTGGACATACACCATGTATCCGTCCCTCAAATTATGCTATGCCCTTTAGACGATGATGACGGATGGAGTTTGGATCTGTCGACTGTGCAAATGAATAAATGAAAAGCGAAGAGAAAATGAACACCAAAAAAAGACTAGGCTAGACAAGATGAAGCATTTTGACACAAGACTTACTAGGAGAGGAATACGACTGGTCAAATTTTGTGATCACAGACTTCACAATATCAAAGAGACGGGTTTGTGTGCCAACCGAGTCTATATTAGTAATAAGCCCTCAGCTTAGCGGGAGCCCCAGGAGAGGATCATGGACCTTCCCCCCCCCCTTCTTCCGTTCTAAGGTTGGTCACTCGAGCTTTTTCGCCCGGTTTTGCGGACTGGCAGGATAAATAGTTAGACAGAATAGAAGAAAAAGAAGAAAAACGCCCAAAAAAACACAGCCTATATTGGATTGTAACTTCTGCCATTATAAATGAAGCAAATAAACAAGGCAGCAGTAGGATATTATTGACCCTCCCCCCACCCCTCTTCCATTGTTGGCAAACGGAAAAAGATATACACTAACCCCGTAGCCGTACATACATCTTTTTTAAAAAAAAATGTGCCCTAGATAAAAAAGGGTGCCTGTTACGATGCTGATACCATGTACTTGTTCCGTCTGCGGACTATGGGCTATGACACAATACAAATTGACTTGAGCGCTGCATAATCCCGCAGATGTAAGGGCCGCCCTCAAAGTCGAGGAGGCGGCAGTTGGCTTATATCTCATGACCCGGGTATTTCACATGTGAAGATATTGCCGGTAGAGTGTACAAGGAGACAATAGTCGTATCGTGCTGATAGGCGTGCTCAATGACGGAGTAACAACTCGATCAAAGCAGAAGAGGAAAAGCAAAGCAGGTGCCAAGGAACTAAGAAGTCTTGAAATACAGATACAGATCCTAATGGACACTATCGGGATGGGTCTATGACTGAATATAACCGTGCTTAAGCAGAATATATTCATAGATGTTTTGCACAACTCTTTCTGGATCTTCGGCTGAAATGTATGCCACAAAAAATCTGAATAGGAAAATCCGGAAGGAATCTTTCTGGATGTGATCATCACGCAGCCAGCTGTCCAAATCCAAATCCATGCCGGCCAATGTCGTTCTTTGTCTCGTCGAATCAGGGACTTCCCATTGAAGATCAACAGACTATAAGGCTTCGTTTTCCCTCTATTTCGTTTTGACGGTTAACATATTGTTTAGTCAGCTCTTGTATCGGGCCAGCGAAATCTATGAAAAAAGCCGCTACTTGCTATGTACATAGAAGTATAAAAGACGAGTGATTTTATTGACACCCATTAAATGTCGAGATTTCTTTTTTTTTTTCTCTGGTACTAACTTTCTATAATTATGTACACGCAATATACCCTGATACGAAGCTGCCTACTAGCGGCCGTAACGCTAGTTTTCCAGCCTTTTGGCCCACAGCCCAGCCAGGTCGTCCTGCTCGGCCATACTACGTTAAACAGGACGATATACATCGATCCTGCTGAAATTGGATGGCGCACCTGCTTCGACGAATCTTGTTTGGCCCCAAATGCGCCCATGTTGGGGTATCTGATGTTCATAGAAAGGCCACCGATAGAATCTACAACTGAGAATACTGGCTGATGCTTATATTGTTTGTTGAATTTATAAAAGTAATGTAGTACATGTACTAGTACACAACTAAGTGTAAGCTTGTGGGGTTACGTTCGCCATATAATCATCAGTTCCAACCGGCAATTATCACCGGATTTTTCAATGGTCGACCTAGTTCCTCCCACGCAACGCCAAAGAACAGTGAAAAAAGAAGTACCGTATAAGCAGACTCACAAGGGAAGGACGAAGGGACGGGAGGAGGGGGAGGACCAGTCAGCACAGCGCCGCATACTCACATCAATGTTGGTGTTGCAGGCACATCACTTACTACAAAGAGCTTCGGAGTCGTAACAGCCAAGTCACAGTTCTGCATTAATAAACGCTACGGTAACAGAAGGGAGCAAGCAGGGAAAAAGAGTACGCTCTCTTCGAAAATGAAAACCCGTAGTTTTCCTTCTGGAGGGCTAGAAAGGAAAATATATATATTCGTGAACAAGCGCGGTTATGATCTGTCTACATAGTACGTCTTTCTTCGGCAATATACTGCCCGGCACTGTGATTCCCACCCGTTTCTTTCCATGCATCCATCCTATTTTCGCACTCAAACTTTCACTTAACGTCTCGTGTAGCTCTAACTTTCCTAATTTTCCTGTCCCGTTCTCGATCGCTCTACTGCCCTGGAAGATACAACTAGCCAGCCTCCTTCTTCTCGTGTTGTCCATCCTCCTGCTTGGCTTTCTTCTCCCCTTTGAATGCGTCCATTCACCAGACTCTCGGGTTAATTTTCAATTTTTTATTTCTAATCTTCTTAATAAAGGGTTAGAGTTTACAAGCCAAACTGACTTTTCTAAGAACGCGCTCTTTCCTTTTAGCCACTTATATCAAGCTATTATATATGTCTGTTAAAGACCTTAAATTGCAATACATAAAGCCCCCCACCAAAAGTGCAGCGTGGGCCATAAGACTTTTCTAAAAATACTGCAGTGATGATGCCGTCACGAGAAATGGGAACATATCAGGCCTTCAATGCTTAAACTGAATGGACTAATGTAGCATCCCAATTGGCGAGAAATACATGAAACCATTAATAAGCTAGACTTGATCTGCCCGAAGTAGAACTACATTAGCCAGTTCCAGAAGTGAAAGGATGACGCGTAAGGGACATACATTAGAAACGCTATTCATATCATGGGCCGCGAAACTCTGGAATCAACGGTGCTGTACATCAGATTATGAGTCGCGATACGAGAGAGGAATGAACATTATGAGTTATACTGTAGCAGTACCTTGTTTTACTCTTATCGCTAACCTGGTGTTTCTGTGTTATTGTGGTCTATGGGAAGTAAATGGAGACACATCCTTCTAAACTACTCCTCCCCCCAACACAGTTCCTTTCCTACTTGAAACTGTCAGTATATTGTTGGCACTCTAGGATTTATACCTAACAGTTGGTCACCAAAGTGGTAAATAGCAAGTAGCATACAACATATAACATGGCATATGTGCTAATTGACAATACATCTTCATACCCAGCGCAACATAAACATCTCCGTAGATGCAACAATAAGCCGCTACACAGCCGAATTTTAATGCCATTTCAGACTGGAACTGTACGTTTATTCCGGTAAATAACCCAACAAAACCTCGTTTCCCTGTCTTCGCTGACCTGCCGAGGCTGTTCGTGTGGCATACCATACACAATGAAGACCCTTCATTCTGTATCTTGCCCCGAGAAAGAAACAGGATAAATGACATTTTCTATCCTACACATCGGCCTTGTGGAACTGGCTAAAGTCGAACCATCGGGCCTCTTCATCCTCTTCTGACTTTGATCCTCGATATCAGATCTAGCCGGCAGTTGACGAGAGATGCTTTCTTCTCCCTCCACTCCAGCTTTGAATTCGCTTATTGCCGTTCAAGACCAGTGCTTCTTCGTTCATGTCCGCGCCGCTGTGAAAATCTATATACCCTGCATATTGCTATCAAGGTATCTATGCTATACTTAGCTCGGAATCTATCGTTTTTGTATGCCTCAGAGCAGTAGATGTTTTTTTTTGCTAGCTTGTTAAATGGTAACACCGGTGGTACTGGCATTGCGGCCTCGGAACCTATCTCTAGTTTCTTGTATTGCTACAGCAGGCAAAGTGGGACTAAACGTCTCTGAAAGAGGTCTCATATGCTGCTCCTACGCCGGCATTAATCACAGATAGTTGTTATCTAGACGAATGTTAACAAACACCAACTCCCAGGCTTGATAAAGTATTGGAATATTGCCAGGCAGCATAGAAGTATTGTCCCATTAGATTGCCACTTGGTATAGGTGGCTACGCGATAAACAGAGCTAACTGCATTGTGACACACAACAACTACCAGTAGCAATGATTACAATATTCACCCAAGTCAAAAAAAAGGCCTGTAGCCTGTAACCTGTAAGATCTAGAGCTGACAAATGCCCTGCCACATCAATACAGATAATAGACGCCGTGCTTGGTTTATAGTGGCGTCAGATCCCAGAACAAAATGGTCATCGATAAGGAAAATCGCAGATAGAATATTGAATCTCTGCTGTTTGTCTGACAACGAGGAACAGGAAGAGCACCTTTGATTTTTGCTTTTTCAACAACTTCATATTTGCGAGGCATGTTGATGTATCATTTGACGATAATCTAGGCCTTACTAGACTAAGAAATAACCCACTTGATGGCACAGGAAGATGTAGTCCTCTGGACCCGGAAGATGCACAAGTCCCTACAAGTTCTTATGGCAACGGCCTAGCACGACGGCTTCACATTGTAGATGCCGCAATATTCAAGCGTGATAGCATTGTATCTCGCCCACCATCATCACCCTGTTCCTGCCGTTTATTGGCTGTGTCAATCTAATAAGTGTACAAGTACGTACAGTGGAGGATGTGTACACACGCTGCATTAGTTTGTGCCCATTGTCTTGGGCTCATACCACTTATGTATCAACTGGGATCCTGCGTTTTTCGTACTTTGACTTCGCCGTTCTCTCCAGTGGGCGTGTATATAAGCTTTCTCTTTCCAGCTGCCGTCTTTTTCTTTATGCTGACCATGACGAGACTACGGTGAGCAGTAACCGCCGTGGATGCGTCGTGATTGTGACTTAGTTCCCGACTAGTCCACAACATGCAAGTCAGCCCCGTAGCCAGGCTGAACGACCAATCCGTTCTTAGCATACTCCGCACCTCAAGAACACCCATGGTCAGAGTACGTACCATACTGTAACCGAGACAGCCAGGCGAATGACTAGTTTACTTGTCCCGTCCCCCTTCCTTACTGTATGACCTTGTCGTTCGTCGTTGATAGCCTAGACCTAACAGAACAACGCCGATTTGCATCCGGCGAAGGCCGGCTCGCATGTGAGCGAGACTGGAAAAAAAATAACATGTCGTTTTCCTCCAGAGTCTACATCCAACATGACAAATGGCGTTATGGCATTATCGGCTTGCAGATCATATATTGTCGTCTCCCCGAGGTGTCAAATAGATGGAAATAGGTGGGGAGATATGACTTGATACGGCTATTCTCCTTGTCTCCTTAGAGGAATGCCTATTCTCTACACGAATTGGAACTAGTCCGGTGATGGGGTTAGCCACCCGGAAACAAGGAGACCCGGCCTTATTTGCACCTAGCGTCGTGGTATCTACTCCCCCAGACGCAATTGTCCCTAGTCTCCCCATGTCCATGACGTTTGATTTGTTGGATTGGTATTTGACTACTTATAGTATAGAGTAGAGATATATCGTGCTCTAGACATGGTTGATACTTGCAGCCAACACAATTCCCCTAAATCCTGTATTTCACAGCAGTATAACCATAAACTGAATAAGTTCGTGATGTTGGGAGATGCGGAGAATAGCAGGGAAAAAAAAATCATAGAGGCAGATTTTCAACAAGAGGTAAGATACAAGGCGTGGGTTGGTTGTCAGATCAGAGACTCCTACATGTCCGATTCTGCACCTGCTGGAGCTGTACCACCCATAGATCTAACAGGCGACAATATGAACGTAATACAATAGCTCATGAATAGTAGCATACAGATTGCATGATCAGCTATGATGTCTGTCAGCATATTCAAACAAATAGTAAAGGAAGGTATATATCACAGCTATGTATATAGAATCGAGCGATATATCATGCCGCTAGATGGTCTAGTTAATAGAAATTGACTTTACTTGCCAGAGATGCACACTTCACACCCCCCCCCCCCCCCAACCTTAAAGACAAACGTCTTCAACAGATCCGTTAGCATATCCCAAGAGGACAGGGCGGGCTTAGACACTGGCTGTAGAACTAATAGTGTAGGTCATTCCCATCTTATATATCAGTAAGCGGGCTTACATAGTAAAGCCGCTGGATCTGGCGCCAGTCAATTCGAAGATTCAGACCGAAGTATTTGTCAAAACGAGCAAATAGACGGAGCGGATGAAGCTCGCGGGACAAAATGGAACAACACTAAGTATGGCTGGGGCAACTGAGACCCGCATGGTAGGCCGTCAGCCTGCACTACATTTCAACGTACTTGGCGTGCGTAAATAGATATTCGTGGACACCAAGGCTTCACATATAGTCAGCTAAGGCTATATGCTGACCGATCTTGGATCCGCAGTAAGATAGACATATGCCATGATTTGAGATACTGCCTTACATGTATTTCTAGTCGTGGTGGTGGCAGAACATATACTATAGCAACTGTGTTAGTTAGCAAATATATCCCATGCAGAGCATGCAAGATGCTTGTGTTGAGCTAGCACATAGTGCGATCCATCCATCCCACCGCCATCACTTACTTGGTGGCGTGCAGGAGGATATCACACAATAAAATATGTACTGTACTTTGTTGAATCAGGTGCGCAGCGCCCTGCAATGTTACTTTGTTTCCGGGCGTCCTTCTACGCTGATTATCGTGAAGGATGTTCAGCAATCGCCGAAGAAGATGAAAACGGGAAGATGAGAGTAAGTGGCGCTACAATCTAACACTCTTACTTCCGTTATGGACAGCGTCGTTCCGGCCTCTTTGGGGCCAATATTCGCTAGGTCTTTCAACCTTCAATGAATTCTAGACGTAGATGTATAGTTCTAACACGCTGACAGATTCGGAGATCGAGGCGAAACGTGCCATTGATTGGAAAATCCCGAGTTTGTTACCGGAAAGGTTCACATTCGGTCGCCAGATCCGACTAAGCACAAGCGGACATATAGGATCACTTTTGAGAAGCAGAGGCAATACCTACTGTGCGAAGAGGACTCGCAACCATAGCAGGTAGTAAATACAGCCGCCAGTCTAATGCATGGTGTCTGCATGTACCTTTTGGTACAGTTTTATCTTACTTCGTAGGTCTGATGCTTCTAACCCCCTACTACAAGATGTGGGTGAGTGAGGGGACAGGACTAGATGGACAACACGAGGATGATACATGCTGCTGGACAACAAGTCGAATGTAATAACATGACGATAGTGCTTGCTGGTGCTGAATGCGCATTTTTCTCAACTGCCGATTTATTGGATGTGCTCAGAAGTAAATAAGAGATGCTCCGTGTGCAACAGTAAAAAAGAATAAATAAAACAAATCGCTTTTTGCTAGCATCGATGCCTGTGTTTCTCGGCCAGTCTTTGCAATTTCTTCAAAGCCGGCGAAACCAGTTCAAGACGTAGATAACCCAATATATCATTCCCTTAAAATAGACAGTACTAGCGTAGAAAACAAGACAAATATAACCCAACAAAGGAAACAAAGATAAAATAAGGCAGAGTGATATAACCCCCCCCCCCCCCCAAACAAACAAAAAAGAGCGAAAGGTAATTTGAGCTGTGTCTGTTAGCTCCCCTCTATAGGTTAACAGGTTGCGAAGGCGGCGCCGGGCTTTCCCATAAGTGAGCACCAGCTTCACGAAGTAGATTTGCCGAGGCAACATTCCCCGAGTTCATGGCTACAAACAGAGCTGTATTGTTGGCCCGATTTCTGATATGGACATTGCCGCCGCGAATCAGAACAAGTCGTAGTATCTCGATATCAGGACAGACAGCAGCCAAGTGGACTGCAGTATTACCTGCGTAATCAGACTTCTTTAACATTTCTAGCTCGTCACCGTCAAGAATTTCAGTAACAGTACGCAGATCACCTCGTTTAATGGCGTAACCTAGAGCAGTGAACTCATTATCGGTAGTGGATAGGCGGGCAACTGCATCATCAATGTTGCCGCCAGGATGATGGAATACGGGAGCAAGCTTTTCTGTCATCTCGCCACGAATAGACTCGGACATACGCTTGCCGACGTCGGCTGAGGTTATTCCTGGAATGGCAAGAAGGTAAGAGAGCTTGGTCAGGGCAGCCTCAATAGTCAAATCAAGACCGAAAATAACACCAGCACGTCCCAACTCGGTGCCAGGGCCATAGACTGGAGAAACAAATCCGGATGGGCACTGTGAGACATTGACGATGACAGTGCCGCGCTCAACACCCTCACGTATGACACGCGTGAAACTACCATCAACGCCGTGAGGGGCATTACCCATACCGAATGACGCAAGAACTAAGCCGCGAAGGCCAGGGGCCTTGAGGACCGACTCTACCATTTCCGGGCGGATGCCGGGGAATACCCACAGCAACGCAACATTTGCCGTATCCATAGCCTTGCTAATCTGGAACTCGGCTATACGCTTAGGCCTTTGGATGATACCCCAGTTCACATCAACGCCGAGACCGTTAGTTTTGGCGAGAGGCTCACAGTTGGGACTCTCAAAGGCGTTGAAGTTGGTAGCGGAGGTCTTGGTGGTTCTGTTGCCGCGGAACAGCTTGTGGTTGAAGAACAAACATACTTCAGGGATGACGAAAGTACCTGCGATGATTAGCGAACCAAGTAAGTTGTCAACTGCATCGGACTGCAGCGAGAAAATAGAAGCCTGGGAGCCAGTGAGAATGACGGGCTTGCCAAGATCCGAGAGCATGAACGACAATGCTGACGCCGAATACGACAATGAGTCAGTTCCGTGAAGTATAACAAATCCATCATATAGATGGTAGTTTTCTTTGATAGTTTGAGCAACCTCAACCCAGCCCTCGGCAGAGATTGAGCTAGAGTCTAGCAGCGGCGAGAACTCCAACAAGCTATAGCGCACATGGCGGGCATAGGCTGTGGGAGGTGTGCGGAGGGAAGGCAGGGCCAGTTCCTTTCCGTCCTTGTAAGCCTTGAGTGAAACTAGAGGGCCGTGTTAGTTAGTCGGAAAGGGATACATATATACAATGTTGCATAATGGCTGGCATGATAGAGCCTATGTCAAGAAGAGCGCATGCTTACCGGGGGGTGACATGTCGTTGAAATTGGGGCGCGGAGCCATGGCTTTCTCCAGGAAGCCGCCCATTGGTAACAGACCATGGGCGGACGGTTGCATACAGATAGTGCCGCCGGTGCCGATGATAAGAACCCGGGATTCGGGTATAGAGATGTCGGCATTGACCTCCTTAACGGGCGGGATAGGTGGCATAGACATTTTGGCTTTCTTTAGCGTATAGTTTTGAAGAGGAAGTTGGTAGCAATAATTATCAGCTAAGTTGTCAGCTAAGGGGCTTTAGCCTATGTACCGATCAGGATGCAAATATCAGCAGAAGTATAAACGGCAAAAAGCCCGATAAGAAAACTCGTGTCTGCCACAATCGCCCAAAAAAAAAAATTTCCAGTAAATTCAAAACTCCATAAAGTTGGGACAACAGAAGAACAGCCAACAGGCAAGGAAAAAAATAGTAATTCTGACAAGAACTACGGCTTCTTCAGGAAATCATCGTATTGCGCCAGACAAAGGCGAGAAGCATCAAACTCTTGACTCCTCATTTTACCTATTCCTTTGCGGTCTATCGGTTGAGAAAATTCGGAAAATTTGATGTCCCATGCATTTTGGCGCTTTCTTGATTTACCCTTCACTGCAATCGTTGACATCACGTTCTCCTCAGATTCGGTCGGCCAACTTAGGCTATGGCTTCCTCCAACTGGGCCCGGGCCTCCCACGAACTCTAGTTATTACGTATCTGAGGATCATTTCGGAACGAAAGTTAAAAAGAAACTAGAAGCTTTACTGTCAGTCGCGTAATGGAAGTACGGGCGCCACCTGTAGTAACCGACTTCTCTGTATAACACAGGTCTGTTTACTAGCTTAGATAAAGGTAGTGTTCAATGATGTTGACATTAGTTCGTTTTAAGTCTCATGAGCAAATGTGTAGAATATAAGCAAGGCTCGACCCGACAGTCGAGGCCAAATCAACTAATAAGAGATTAATATCATATCAGCGATCCAGTACTCAGATCCTTCGGCATACAGGTGCACTAAAACGACTGTTAATATATATAGAGCTCAAGCACACTAAGATGCTCATGGCACCCTCTTTACTCCATACTTTCAAAAAATGGTGTAAAACTGCAGTTGGAGGAGCCGGCCGGTAATCCGATAACGGATCTTAGCAAGGCGTTTGTCGGGGGCAACTAAAGGTTTCCGCGGAGTTGTCCTACCGAAGCCAACTTTGTAGGCGAGGCAGAAACACGATACAAGCCGTGTAGATAAAAAAAAGCCACGATCTTCAGTTCGGATTGTAGACATAAAACATGGTCAGATGCAAGGAAAAGAAATCAACACGACTAATTTGAGAAGAAAATACTGCTATAAACATATCACTTCCCTGGAAGCCGTCCGTAATTGCCTAGACTAGCATTCTATTCAAAACACATGCCTTATATAACTTTGATGAACGCATATATATTTTCTCGGTGTTTGACTAATAACATCCGAATTGTGTTGGGGTAACAAAATATGGATAAAATTAGCAGCTTCGTTCTTTTTCATGCTGCCAAGAAATAAACAACCCTGACTTTCCTGATACTTAGGGTTGCGATCTAGACGCAAAGTTTAACCTACTATGTCATCTGTCAACAAATCCACAAGGCTAGACTTGAACTACAAGGCTGTGAAGAGGTTTCTAAAGATCTAATGAATGCCAAACCATGAAGTACTAACAGCGGGAAATTTCACGTTCAGTCTTTGATTCTAAATTTAATTTCACACTCTGAATATCTAGTCGGACCAACTTTAATCCAAAATGAACGCGCCCGATCGGTGAGCATCTCTAGGACTTCTACAGTGAAGTTATATGTACTAACTTCTCAGTACTGAGCTCTTCCTTCTCGGTGAAGGTGAGAAGAAAGTTGAAGAGAAGCCTTTTGCTGGTAATACTATCGAAAACAGAAGCATTCATTGAATCGTATACTAATTGTTCATAGGTCTGCCGCACTGCTCTGACTTTATTCTTCGTAAGGAGGACCACACTATGGGCAACTTGATCTCTGAGCACCTGAAGAAGCACAAGAACGTCATGATGGCCGGCTACAAGAGTAAGAGGTTCGCTTCAAGGGCTGTAATCAAGACACTACTAACGCTCATCCTTAGTTGGCCATCCTAATGTGCCTGAAATGTTTATTCGTATCCAAACGGATGGAACGATCTCTCCTCGTGAGATTTTGATGGAAATCATCAAGAAGCTTATGCGCGATCTTTCTACATTTAGTAACGAATTTACCCGCGAATGGGAACTGCGTCGCATGGTTTCCGCTGGAGACAGCTTACATTAAGCGTTTGGATCCTAACCTATCTAGAGTGTTGCTGATGGACACATGACGGTGCACGATACATGAAACTTGATTTCATGATAATTGTCATTTTTTTATAGCGGGTAGGCGTTTCACGGATTCCTTAGGCTATCATTGATCATGGCCTAATGACGTAGGCTTCGGACTTTGCACTTATATTGCCATGTTTTCTTTTTCGGTATATAGACTGAAATACACACCATGAAAACCACCACAAGAGCATATCTTCAAGATGCCCAAAAAACAAACAGCCTGAAATTTTGAAAACCTGGGGTATTTTTTTTTCATGTACTAAAAGGGTCATTACTAATTATTTTGATTATGCCGAGGTAGCGACGGGGCCTTCACCACCGGGTATCAACTAGATGTTCGTGTTAGAAGTTTATTATTTAGTATTTGAAGAGGGTAAGATCTTTATTTAACTTACCATGCAAACGTTGTTGCCATTAAGCAGTATCTTAGGAAGCTTGGTCTGGTTGCCAGAGTAGTCGCTATTGAAAGTTAGTGTTCCGCATACATACAATGATAAAAACTGGCTATTGTCAACATACAACTCAGTGACGTCCTCCAGGACCATGTCTAGAAGAAGAAGAGTCAGCTTTGGTTCATAGTATATGATGATATTACTAGATGACACTTACTGACGTAATCATCGAAGCCGAGAAGGATACCAGAAAACTCTGTACTTGATGTTAGAATACTACTCAGTAAGCACAGAAAGATAGTGGCTATGACGAACCCTTTTCACCCTTCATAATGACCCAGATACGGGAGCCAACACATTTGTCGATGAGCTCTGTGTAGTAGATAGTCAGCTCGTGTCTAGATATATGAGGCATAGCACTATTAATAGTTACCCAGAGGAAGAAGTTGAGAGGCCATGATAAAAGATGTGAAATGATGAGCCTCTACAAGGAGATTGCACGTAAATATGGACGAAGTTCAAAAGTGTGATGGAGGCTTCAATATTTGCCTACATTACTAGCTTTGAACTGAAGCCTACATCCCACGTCGCCATTGGGAGCATCATCAACAAAGTGTAGCAAAACGGGTCCACAATGGAGAGTTTGTCTGACAGCTGGCATCAGTGCACAGACAGTTGGCAGGCAACACTACACACTAGAGTGAATCCTTTCGTTTTGAGCCTATCTCTGTAGGCCTGTTGTCTTGTCCTTAGTGGCACTGAAGTTGCACTGGCAGCGAAAAGCAGATGGAAAACAAGCAAAAATGCCTTGTCACACAGTCCAACAGACTATAGTAGACCTGGCTGCAGGATAGAGGGGCACTCTTGACTCGCGCTGCATCAACATCAAGGAAAAAAAACAAAAGCGAGTAATTGTCGCGACGCCTATCTAGACGGCCTACAGAGAAGACACTTCCATTCTAGGCACCAACGACGACTGCCTATCTCAAGTGCAACAGATTACATCACATTGTACTTGTGCTCTGCGGACTTTTCCAACAACTCCTCTCTGGAGACAGATGGCCCTACATAACTAACTAACATACGCTCCTGGATGATACAGCTGAAACGCTGCCGTCTATAATGATGGCATTTGGACGAGGAAATGCTAATGCACGGGCGAGACTTTCCGCCAGCGCCTCGAACGGAGGCTTCTATAATCAACACACTTACTATAACCATCGCAACCATCCTGGTGCTACCTCTGCCACCATAGCATCTGTACCCACCATGATCCCCAGCTTGCAGCGCCCGCTGTCGCGATCTACTGCGCTACTGTCGTCTCGCCTGAACATCGGCTCGAGAGATCTTCAGGCCGTGCTTGCCGCGTCATTTCTCGGGGCTGCTAATCCACATCCGATTACATCCTGGACGCCTGACCGGGGCATCCGTTTCGCGAGCTCAACTCACTCGGTTGCTTCTGCTAGTATGGATGGAACTGACGATGTAATCGCTATGTCGACTTCAATCCGCAACTCTAAGAATCTTGTAATGCCTGAAGAAGAAGAGAACGATGCACGCAAAGAAACCCCGTCCTCGTTATCTGGAGATTATGCACCTAAAGGCTGGAAGACCGCCCCGGTACGGGAATCTCCCCCACCGCTAGACCCTGAGGAGCCTCCGGTTAGCTCGCTACCATTTAACATGCCCATGAATCTATACAAGGCCGCCCGCGATGCCGACAAATTCTCACAAAACTCATTCTGGAGTTACTCGCTTTACCGTGGCCCACCTGACGCGGATGGCCAGCCAAAGAAGGTCCAGGTTCACTACTGCCGCAGCCGGCACACTATGGAACGTACGGTCAAGCGCTACTTCATGAATGAAGCCGTTATTGGCCTTGATCTTGAGTGGGTCTCTGAATCATCGCGCTGGGATAATGTGCGCAAGAATGTTTCCCTGATACAGATTGCGAGCCCCGGTCACATTGCGCTATTCCATGTCGCGCTCTTCACGGAGGCAGATGACGAACTCATGTCCGAGTCACTGAAGCACATCCTCGAAGATGAAAATGTGCGCAAATGCGGCGTCTGCATCAAAGCTGACTGTACACGCTTGAAAACCTTCCTCAATGTAGACGTTAGAGGCATTGTTGAGCTAAGCAATATGCAAAAGGTTATCAAGTACACTCCTACAAAGGAGTTCAGTCTTATCAACAAGAAGGTGATTAGACTTGCTGACCAAGTTCAAGAGTACCTGAAGCTCCCGCTATTTAAAGGAGAGGTTAGAACCGGAGATTGGTCTGTGCCACTATCTATAGCCCAAGTTGTTTGTAAGTTTCTTCCCTTGGTCTAAAGCGCCATCTTATATGTTATATATATATTTATTGACTAGTAATAGACTCCGCCTCTGATGCCTATGCTGGCCTCCAACTTTACCAGGTTTATGAAGATATACGCCTATCTTTGGACCCTGTACCGCCACCGCCACACTTTGCAGAACTTGGCCTCCCCATTCCGATTCTTGATGAATCTGATATGAAGAAAACTAAACGCCCCAAGAAAGTTACTGCGACATCTGACGTTACCGTTTCAGCTTCTATCATCGAAGCAAAGCAGACGATTAGCGAGGCGACCCTCGATGATCATGTTACGGTCGAAGATGTTGAACCATATTTAGATAAGGCGGCAAAGGAACAATCCACAGACGCAGAGCAAGTTGAAGTAGCGCCTGCACCACAGCTAGTCGCCGATACCAAACAAAATACCGAGTACACTCCTATAGCAGAAACAGCAGCGGATGCGCCTATCTTCGAAGACCGCGATACAAACTTGGAAGCACTGGCGAAGGTGTTTGATATCAATAAGCTGGAAGTTGCTCTTAGGGACTCTGTCCACTTTGAAGCCGACGAAGAGGCTTTTTCTTCTTATGACGAAACCAGCCGCGATGGTCTACTCAATGACTCTTTGGCGTGGGCCAAGTCGTATATGGAGAATGTTACAGCTGATTCAAAGGTCAGAATTCCATTCTTGCGTGCTTTCTATCTATGGCACGAACGAGAACATCTGCCCGTGGATATTGCAAAGATGCTGCGTGAGCCGCCGTTAGCACTAGTCACTGTCACATCTTATATCATGGAAGCCATCAAAACCGAGAACTTCAAATATGACGTGCAAAGGCTGCAAAAGGAGATAGTCCCGGGTCTTTCCGCGTGGCACAAGCACCTCCGGTATAAAAACATTCTTCCGCCAGAGGTTATTGACCTTGATAAACAAGGTGTCCCCATGAAGGGCCTTATGCTGAGGGTAGCACTTGAGCGTGCTATGAAGTCATTGCCACCAATGGATGAGATGGATAAGATGGAGGCCTTTGTCACAAAAAGCGATGTTCCAAAGTATGTTATCGATTCTCAGCCGCCGGCCAAAGTGATTGTGCCACAGGAAATCTCACATTTCTCTGATATCACTGAGACTATCACGATTCGGACTGCTAAGCCTGTGCAGGCGGAGGAAGTTGTCCAGCAGAAGCAAGAAAGTTTGGCTGAAGATAGCTCGGCATCGAACATCTCTGTGGAAACTTCGGATATCGAGGTAGTCAATGCTGAAGAGAAGGCGGAAATTTTGGAACAAGAGGCAAATGTAGTCTCCCCAGAGGCTACCATATTTGAAGAGAGCGACTTTATTTGCTACGACACTATACGACCGATGGAATAGCCTCAATGTCACATGTGACAACCAATATAAACTGGTAGCATTAGGTAGCACGAGTTAAGCGAAATGGTATATAAGAGAGGAGGAAGCTGAAAGTCTTGATTAAACAATCCATAATACCATGAAATAATAACGCAACAACAATAAGAACAACAAAGAGAACATCGCTACTCACTTTGCTAGCATGTGAAAAAGGAACTATGTGGTAGATATCAAACATGTTTAAAGCATTGAAAGCCTTAGGCAACATGACAAACCGAAACACATGATTCACAGTCATATAAAACTAGACGTGGAGAGAAGCCCGTAATCAGATCACATAGCAACTATACATAGGCTGTCAACAACTAAATAGGTCTCTATAGGAGGGGAGGGGAACTTGTTGTTAAAGGATCGTATGAGATATAGACAAAATGATAGAAGTATTTAGGAAGCAACTGGCTCACAGAGCCAGATTGTACGAGTATTCATCTTCCATGTTTTGGCTAACCCAGAGCACGACACAGCTAGAAACGATGAGTTAGAACATAATATAATGTGAAGTATTCAAAGAATAGTCCCTGCTTACCTTAGTCCGACAAGAGCGTTCGACACCACATTCTCGATGCCCATATTGAGCGCAGGCATCGCGACGCTTGGAACCGCATACTTGAGTACAAAGACCGTCACGCCACCAGCCATACCGCCGGCCAGCGCGGCAAAGCCGAGGAACAGCACAACGCGTGCCTGCCAGGCAACATCACCCGAATAGCCGATGGAGTCAGCGCTCAAGCGCTGCTTCTCGACTGAGTTGATGATGAGCATACCGAGACTGCTGAAGATGAGTGGCAGCCAGTCAGCAAATGAGACGTGCACATCGGTGGCATTGCGGGCGGACTTGGACCAGACGGCTGAGTCTAGCATGATGTAGAAGGCTAGGGAGAACTATACGAAGATGTGATATTACATAGTCAGTGCATGCGCTAAGGAGGGAAAGAGAGCTAGGCCGTGGCCGCGGAAGAGACAGGAAGATGTCATACTAGGCCACCAGCAGCGTAGACGCCGCCATTGCGGGCCATGATGCTGTTCATCCACTCTGGACGGCGGAACTTGAAGAGACGTTCGGCATCCATGATGACAGGAGTTGATGATGTGAAGCTCAGATCGGTGACGTAGTTTTAGCGCAAATAAACAGTTAGATCTGATCGGGTGATGCGGCGAAAAAGACTGTCGCGTAATCTGTAGATGTTTCGGCCGGCGAAAGCAGGAGAAGAGTCGATCGCTAATAAGATGATCGCGAAATGGGTAGAGATGTTACGAGCAGGGCTAGACACAAAAGGCGCAGATGGAGCTTGTGGGTAGAAACGCAGCTAAAGACGAGGATCGCAAGTTTGGAGGGAAGAAGAGTCTCAATCGAAGTTGATTTCGGCTGGCCAAGCATCGGTCTAGGGTGATCGCAGGGATCGTGCTTAGCACTGCTTATTGTGGGGCCTTGGCTAGGAGCTGCTGTCAGCTGTCAAGGTACTTAGTACAGCTGGCGCCCCGATGTTACGACACCTCTATGCCTGTGATTGGCTAAAGCTCCTGTTTCAATGTCGAGCCATATAGGCTTGTTTAGAGGTTAGTGGAGCAAGTCGCCTAGCAAGCCAGCTAGAACATCACCATGGAGCTCTGAATCTCGACTAAGCCCTTTATTTTTGTTTTTTACACCCAGAGGTTGCCTAGAGGGTATATCCGAAAACGACGACGATTCCCTAGGCTTGGCTTGCCTTGATAGCCTTCGAACACCGCCGGCATCCTAAAGAGTTCCCCTGCTTTTGCAGTTGGGCGTCTGTCTGGTTTCTACTCTCAACATCCCGCCGCCCCTCTAACTCGATATCTGTCGAATTACCATGTGACAGCATCCTTTTTCGAACACTCCATCTCTAATCATCCGTCTCTCATCCATCTAATCACTGACTACCCGTAGCCTCCATAATGTCTGCTAATAGGCAATATGCTCTGCCAAACGGGCGGTCAACACCACGTGCCAACGGCGGCTACGGCAACTTCAGCCCTGCGCAAACCCAGCAAATACCACAGCGAGACCCAAACTCACCACAGGGTGACTATGACCCATACAATAGCAACGGCGGCGTGGCTGTTCCTCCTCCGCGCGGCCGGCCCACCGGCGACCGCACAGCGCCTCCACGGCCAAGCCCGCCTGGAGGAGGTGCTGGTATGGAAATGCGCAACGGAAGCTATGGTTACGCCAATGGAAATGGGGGTGGCGCAAGCTCCGGAAGCTCTACAGCCCCGAGCATGCGGTCTGCACGCGAACGGTTCGATTCGCCCGGAGGTGTTTCACTAAATAACAACAATGCTCGCTCTCGGTCGCCGCAAACTAGCATGCAGCAGCCAGTGCCGCCGTCACAATCCTCTATGCGCGCGATGCCGAGTAGGAATCGCCTCAACGAACGGATGAACATGCGCGACGACGTCTCAACTCAAAGCATACAGCAGTCTCGTTTGCAACAGCAAGAAGCCGTTGCTGAGCAGCAGCGCAGGGCGCCCGAAAGTAATGCTGAACGACAGATTAACCAAGTTCTGGAACATATTCGCAAAGAATGGCCTGCTCTTTGTGCTAATGACTGTGTCCCGGTGCAGCTGGCTCTGCAATTGCTGGACAACAGCTCGGTGGGACGAGCACATGAGTATCGGAATTTTCAGCAAACACACGACATGTTGCAGAGTTCCCTAAAGGGGATTGTCCACGAGCACCATCAGGGTTTCAACAGTTCCATCGGTACTTTTCATCAGATTCAAAACAGTATCCAGGCCTCGCAGCTCCGGGTCGCTGGCTTGAAAGAGACTTTAGTAGGAGCCAAAGTAGGCCTGTGTAATCCTGACCCAGAGCTTAAGAAGCTCTCAGTCACGTCACAGATGTATGATGGCTTAATTCAAGTTCTCGATCAGCTAGAAGATCTGCGTTCCGTACCCGATCAACTTGAAGCTCGCATCTCCGAAAAAAGGTTCTTGACAGCTGTCGATGTTCTCCAGAACGCATTACGCAAATTGCGTAAGCCAGAACTAGACGACATCGGCGCTTTGAGCGATCTCAGAAGTTACTTAGCGAACCAGGAAACAGCTTTGATGGATATACTGGTAGAGGAGTTACACGAACATCTCTACCTCAAATCACCGTATTGCCAGGAACGGTGGCAAGGCATCGCCAAACACCACGGCCCAGTTTCTAGCGGCTCGGATCTACTACCATTTGAGCACATTCTCGATGGTATCGACTTCGAGAAGCCGGTCGTCGAAGATCCTGCTAAGAATCCAGAAGCCGATACTTTTGAATACATTGGCCTACTAGTCGAATCTCTCAACAAGCTTGGCCGGTTGCAGAACGCTGTCGAAAATCTCAAACAACGACTACCCGTGGAATTATTCCAGATTGCCAACGAGACAGTCAACGAGGTTGATCAGCGGCATCCCAGTTCTCTCAGAGGTGGAAACGGAGGTAATGGTAATAGCAATGGACTTGGAATCTACGGCAACCGCGAAACTCAGATGCGGGCAGATGTCATCTATGATCTCCTCTGGACTCTCTACGGTAAATTTGAGGCCATTGCCGAGGGACACAGAATGTTCCATGAGTCTATCAAGGCGCTTATCCGCCGCGAAGGTGCTGGTAACAACAGCGCCCTCCTAGGAAGCTTCAAAGAGCTTTGGAACCTGTATCAAAACGAGATACGTACCTTACTCAACTATTACGTCACCAGTGATGCCGACGTATACCAGTTTAGCTCAACTCCCAATCCCGGAACCAGCAACGGAAAGGTGGACGTTAGTAGAGACCACCTCTTCCGCTTTGGTGACACTGATGTGAAAGGTGCAGAGCTCACAACTGAGATAGAAGCTCTGGATGCCATCATCCAAGCTGCGGTTCCTGGCCTAACAGACCGCGAGAAGAACGAGAAGAAGTCGACTCTCGGCGCACGCAACATTCAAAAGAATGCGAATCCTGGATTTAGTGAGCGGGGAGGCGTCGGCACGTACAAGAGCTTGGTCGATCCTAGTGTCTTCAACATGAGTCTGTTATTGCCACCTACACTAGTGTTCCTCCAACGTCTAAAGAGCATCGTACCTCCAGGGTCTGATCTTGCAACCTCTACGTTAACATCATTTCTGGACAACTTCCTAGTCAATGTCTTCCAACCCCAGCTGGACGAGACACTAGCAAAACTTTCAGACACTGTGTTCAACGAGATCGACGCCTTCCAGCAGGACCAGAACTGGTCATCCGTGGCCAAGAAGCCCATCTTCAAAGGAACCATTTCATTCTTCACGATTGTCACGGCCTTCTGTCGAATGCTAGGCACAATCCCTCACGACCAG
Organism: Endoconidiophora laricicola; assembly: GCA_001640655.1. NCBI lineage: Eukaryota > Fungi > Ascomycota > Sordariomycetes > Microascales > Ceratocystidaceae > Endoconidiophora > Endoconidiophora laricicola. The sequence continues at coordinate 109,352 of LXGT01000014.1, forward strand.
GCCCTAAGTTCACTACTTGTTTCGCAGATGATGCGATACTATGATCGTGTGTTTACTTGGTTCAAGGGTCTCGTCACCAAAACACAAGAGCAGCAAAATGTTCCAGATGATAACAGAGATCTTCGTACTTGCGCCCGGTTTGCCTTGCAGGGCAGCGAGATCAACGACATCATTCAGACGCGTTGGGATGGTGATCTTAATGATATGGCACTGCTGCAGAAGGAAACCGACCTATTGGTGGCTTATGTTACTAAGAATAAACTTGAGCCCAACGATATTATTCAGGACCGAGATACAGTTTCGTCTCTCTGCTTGATATATACTAGCATGAAATGGCTCGCTACTAAAAGTCAAAGCCTACGTCATATCACGCGCCAAGAAACGGATACTTCTAGAAGCAGCATCCCGCGGGCGACCAGTCAGCGCTGGTCTCTGATGAATGACAAGACTACTGATGAGGGCGGCCCTGTATACTTGCCACTGACTCAAGAAACAGTTCAGTAAGTGACAATATCATCCGAACTAGGAGGTTGAAATTTAATATGCTAACAATCATTTAACAGGACTTTTGACCGTATCGTCACATCATACGAGGAGCTCGCTGGGACAGCTTTACGGACTCTACACATGGAGGTCCGTTGCCAAATCATGTACTCACTCAATGTGGTCATGTCGCCCAAGACAGCACCATACATCCTCGACCAGGATGTGTCGGAACCCGATCCACAGATTCTCAAGCTCAACGGAGAGATCGTGTCGTACGATGAAACTGTTTCCCGGTTCCTCCACGCTCGTGAAGCGCACTATGTTCGTAGTGGCTTGGGCCGCCTAGTGACAGGTATTCTTGTTACTAATGCTCCTATAGCGTCGCCGATGAACGCTCGCGGATGCGGACGTATGCAACTAAATATCCTTGTTCTTCAACAGAACCTCAAGAATGTCGAAGATGGGGTTGATCTAGCTCGGGCTACCAACTATTTCGGTATGTTTACGCGCGGTGCGGATAAGATCCTAGAATCAGCGAAACGTATGCAGGACTTACCAGAGTCAGAGCAGTTCACCTATGATGAACTTAAGAGCCTCGTCGAACTATGCTTCAGTGAACAAATGGCCGACCCAGAACGTGGCGTGGCATCTGCGGCTAAGAGACAGATGGCCGATAAGTTGCTGGTGCTTAGTGAGTCAATGTAGTAGTCCTGATCATACATACACAGAGGGACATTCATAAAGTCGTGGAATAGACACAAGAGAGAACATGGTAATATTTGATATATGCAGACAAGAAGACATGACTTTAAAAAGACAGAACGATCAAATCTATCCTCCGCAGATGCGCGGACGCGCCGTGAAAGCAAGATAAGTTCAAGTACATATACAATATAGCTAAAGTGAAACGCCCCAACACCGTGATTGAACCTTTTTCTTTCTTTTAGGGCCTACATACAGCCCATCCTCGCCACAGGAAACCCGTACATCAGTCCACATGCTTAGCACCTTGGTCCCCCTTACTCAGCACTCAGGGCGATATCACCCGCCGTATTTAGTTGAACCTTCTTATCCTCGCCGCCTGACGCTAGGCCCCACGATTTATCCCACGCCAATGCCAGTACCTTGGCACCCTCGCCGGCCTCTGGCAGCTTCTTGCCCTTGAGCCACTCGCGGGGCACAGTGAATATGGGCTCAGACACTGAGCCGTTGCCCTCATCGCGCGTGCCCTGTCTCACACTGCGCAGATCCCAGATCTTAACGGTGCCATCCCACGAAGCAGACGCCAGCGCGTAGTCCTTGCCAGGCGCGGCAGCAACGGCCGACACCATATTGCCGTGCCCGCGCAGAGTCAGCACGTTGGGGGCAGAAGTGCTTTCGCGAGGATCCAGCAGGGAGATGTGGCGTGCTGAAGAACCGGCGGCGAGAAGAGGAGATGAGGCACCGAGGGAGGTCACGCACAGAAGCGGGTGCATTGTCATCAGCGAACTGACGGTACGGCCCGTGGTGAGATCTAGAGTCAGCAGGGTTTTGTCGCGTGATACCGAGTATGCCACGGTCTTATCGGCAGGGTGGAAAATGGCCTGGGTGACCGGGTCAGAATGAACATTGAGCATAGCCAGGGCACCGCGCTGGGCAACTGTAACGCTGGTCTTGAGCTTCTTGGAAGGCACAGCAGCACGTTCAGCCTCCCACTCCGGCGCCTGATCCTTGATTGCCACAAAGAGACCGACGCAGCCGTCGCTACCAGCAGTCAGGATGTGCTTAGACTTGGCATCGGTAGCTAGACGGTTGATCTGCTTCTTGTGGCCGTGAAACTCTAAGATAGGCTTGAGCTTGCCGCCGCTAAAGCCGTCGGCATTCTCCTTGTAGTCCCATACCAGCACAGTACCGTCGATACCAGCACTAGCGACGCGGCGACCGCTAAGCCAGCGTGCAGTGTTGAGGCGCTTAGTGTGGCCGCCACCCGCAGTACCAGCGGATGTTGCGAGGACAGAGCCAGACTTGTCCCACACGCGCAGCAGGCAGTCATACGAGGCAGACAGCAAGCGTTCAGAGCCAGGGCCAGTGGCGGGAGACCAAAGATCTATGTCGGCGATCCAGTCGTCGTGTTCGTAGCTGGCTTCGTAGACAGGCGGTAGCAGCGAGGGCACGTACTGAAGGGTGACTGTAGTTTCGGACGATAGGCCATTGGCGGTCAAATGATCGGCCAGAGAGGTGCGCAAAAAGGTGCCGTTGACGAGGAAGTCGAGAGGAACGGGCGTCGTGGTGTTGAGCATAGACTCGGAGTTGACAATGCGGGAGAGGCCATAACGCTTGATTTCTAGGACATGATAGATTAGCGTGATATTCCATCTTTCGTATGACATGCTTGAAGGTATTGGATATGCTTAAGCTTACCAGCGGGAACAAGCAATTGGCGCTTTTCTTCAGGCAGCTCGATATCCTCATGCGTCGTGGTGAACAACACCTTGACTTGAGCTTCTGAAGGGTCCATTGTGGGCGGTTTTGTGTGTGCGATTAGGTACCAGAAGACAATAACTAATATATACAAAAAGGAGTTTATGTACAATCTTTTAAACTTTTTAATCCAGCCCCAAGTTAGAACAATAGTTTCTATGCCAACTTCAGCAAATATTTAACATGTTAACCGTTGTTGAATTGACGGACTTTTTTTTGGGGCTTTTCTTATCGTAAAAATTTGGCCCTGCGATAACGCAGCCTTGCATAAAATGTGGGCTTGATACTAGATAAGTAATTCAGCCAATGAACGCCAATGAACGCTAATCAATTAGATGCAAGGCTAAGAGCGTGCACGGTTAGGGTTATTTTTTTAAATAAAAACGAACAACATGGCCATCATCACTTTGAAGCAACGTAATTGTAACTAGTTATCATACTAATTAATCACTCTCTATCTTAATAACATGAAAATTCGAGCTTACATAATAATGTAAAATACCAAGCATTTCAATTTTTGCTAACTAGTACTAAACTATATATATATCCTAACAAATTTTTTTGTAATCGAAATAAACCTAACAAAAACTAAACATGTCAACATGCTGATAGTCCCGGTGTCTAACTAGGCGGTCATATATCGGCCATCTTTATGACGGAGATCAGCCTCGGCATTAAATTAACTGTCTAGCAGTGATCGATAACTTCGGCAGTTTGGTGCCACGGGCTATTGTCATTCGCCTTGCTCTTCAGCTGTGGCTTGAAGGTGGTGTCCCAGCCGGCATCAGTGACGGAGCTGTTGAAGGTGTAGATAGTGTATGGGCCAACAACAGAGCCCTTGGACTTGCTAGGGGCATCCTCGATCACCAAGTGAGGGGCCAAGACGCCTGCAGGAAAGACCTTGTGGGCTACAGGCACGGAAATATCATCTTCGCTAACCTGGTCGGTGCGAGCAGCAACTAGGACACCCAGGCTGAAGTTTCCTTTGGGTGTAGTAGCGGAAGCCAAGCAAGACGCCGACGATAGAAACAGGAGATCAGAGTCGACGGGGTACGAGCCAGTGCCGCCATTGTCGTAGATAGTTGTCGTGTTGCCATCGTTGACCTTGATGACGAAGCTAGAGATGGCAGAATCCAGGCCAAGAGTGCTAGAGAATTCGTACCAGGTGAATACTTCGTTGAAGAAACCATTGGATTGGCCAAGCTTGAAGTGGACACGTGGGGCAGGAATCTCGCTCGTCTGGTTATTGCGGTCAGTAGCGACAAGGCTAACAGTCAGGGATGAGTCGTTGCGGCCGGTATCAGCCGAGGTCCGCACGCGGACACGACCAGCAAAGTCTAGGCCAGAGCTATTGGAGTTAATCTCCAGGGTGGTGATGTATGGCTTGATATCAATTGGGGTAATGGGATCCGACAGCGTCACGGTAGATGGCACAGTGTCGATCATCCGGGAAAAGATATCCTGGCACTTGTTCTGGAAGGTGTTGTTATCCTTCAGGCCCGTAATAGTGACGTTTCCATCAGCTGAGAAGACACGCTTGTCAGAGTTGGTGGTGTCGTTGTGGCCAAAAACAAGAGGGTTGACACCATCGTTCTCGAGATACTCGGAGACCACTGACGTATCAAAGGTACCACCGCTGCGGTCAAAGGTCTGGACATTGCCCACGGAAGGCTCACCCTCGACCAAGTCAGGGAAATCCTCGCTGTGGACCTGGCCAACAGAATGGCCGCAAGCCACCATGGTGATCATATCCGTAGTGTTGAAACCGGCCTTAGTGAACTGGGTCTCAGTATCAGACAGGTTAGTCGACGGTTCTGGCACGCCGGCTTCGTTAGCCTCGTGAGCATCTATACGACCAGCACGGAATGTGACCTTCTGGCCGCCGCAAGCGCCCACAGCAGCGACAAGGCCCATAGCAATAAGGTCGGCGACGCTGGTCACTGGAGTAACAAACGGTGCCAGCTGGATTAGCGTGTCGTTGAAGGCAATTCCTGGGTTTTCCGGCCGAGAGGTTTCATAACGGATAGAACCATCCAGACCGCCGGTACCCGCGGACGCATCGTGAGTGATGGAGTCATGGAATGCAGTGCGGATCCATTCGCCCGCAGTGTTAGTACCAGGAAGGTTAGCGCCATTACCGCCGCATGGAATAGGCACTGTGATGCAAAAGCTAATTAGTATATTGAAAGATTCTAGTTGTGCTATGTTGCGCAAGCTATTGGTGTTAACTTACAATCAGTGAATCCGAAATGAATGTAGCCGGTTTGTATAACTAGATGATCTTCAAGATCGTCCCACTTGTTGGGCCAAACATAATCAGCAGCCACCGTCTGGGTAGCCAGAGTCAGAAGACTCAGTCCTGTGACAGAGCGCATAGTAACGAATAGTATGGGGTCAACTCAATATGGATATGTAAGCGAAGTAAAAGATGATGAAGGCATGTGCCGAGTTCAAGGCTGCCTATGAGAGTGAATGTATTAAAGAAAGGACGCTGCGACTGCGCGTAAAGAATGTAACAAAAAGCGATCTCCTGAATCAATACAGGATGCCTAGGCTTTTGGCTGATTTAGAAAACCCCAAGAAGAACAGTTAGCTATCAACGGGCTGCGCCAGCGTTTATATAGCAGCTAGCCAGCCATGAATAACTTCTCGCCATTCTCCCAGCCAACCTAATTAGAGTCAATGGCTATCTACTCCGCTACGCCCTGGAACTCTCCCTAAACGCAGATCAAAAGAAGGAAAATGCATCGTAAGTTCGTATTGCCCTCTAGACAAAGCACCTACCACCCCGTACCCGTCCAAGCTTTCTCGACAGCTCGATACAGCAAGTCTAGAAGAGAAAAGCCTAAAAATAGCAACGTTTCGTCTGGAACGATAGAATGAAGCTGCGTTCAGGCCAGCCCCCCTGTCTGCCTCTCGTGTTCATGGGGTGCCTGCTCTCCTTGTGTTCATGCTTCTTTTCTCGACAGGGCTCCGTGAGCTTTCAGGATCTAGCAGAAAGGGCTTTCGGGCCATTTTGTATGCCGCTGATCTCATCACCACTAGTACAGAGAACTATGCTCTGGTTCTTGTATATTATGTATGAAGATGCTACAAAGCTATGGTACATAATACTACTAGTACTACTACATGTTACTGGCATTGTATGTACCAGCTGATGACACACCGTATTCTCTAGAAAGCATAGGCAGGCAGGGGTATCTCGAAACTAGCCGGTCGAATACGGTAGTGCGTGAAAGTTGCTGATGTCGTATTACTAGTTCATCTTTTCGATTCTTGATTGGACGAAACACTTCTTGCCCCTATTTGCGCCACCGAATCCATATGCCATAGAGTATACTTGACTTTATTGCAACTTGTATGACGATAATAGGGTTTTTTTTTTTTTTTTTGGGGGGGGGGGGGGGGGGGCGGGGTGAGAGTCGGAGTAATTTATATTTGATGAATTTATTACCGGCCACTATTATAGCCAACTAAAGCAGACGGTCTCCCATGTAGCAGCGTGATGCACAGCTGGACATTCGGGGGATGGGCCACTACGAGACATAGAACAATAGTAAGGCATATTGGGTACAATCAGGGCCGCCACCGATAGAAAGCGCCGCCCGTGCCCGGCAGAGAAGTGCAGCGAGACGATAAGAAGAGCTACCAAGAGATATTGAACCAACAAACGAGTAGATGCCCTTAAGAGCCTGTCAATCACGCTCCCCTTCAGCGTACTATGTACGCCAAGAGGCTATATTGGTATTGACACGAACGTTTAGCGGAGAGGACAGACATGATGCCGCCAAGGTCAGGAGTTTTCCCCCGGATCCAGAAAAGCATACGAAAAACACGAATATATAGTCTGGATAAGCCCTACAGCAGCAGAGAGAGACTCTAATACAGATATTGTTATCAATATAGTTAACCCTATCGTGTATCATTAAGATAATTTGAAGTCATTGAGTCGTGAATATAGTTAGCCAATACTTTTCCAATAATTCGAAGTCTCGTCATAGTTAACTTCTAATCCAGTAACGAGTAAAAAAAAGAATAATACGAAGATAAATGTATCTTTCGAGTGAATGTTGAGAGAAGACTTCAAGTACTACTTATGACAACAGCATCTAACTCTTGACATGCGACTATCATACATTGTCGTCTCTGACATGTAACACTCACTTTTTCATGCAATACTAATGAATATAGATAACAAGTAGCGTCATAATTTTGAGATGTCATATTAGCCAATTTATCTTCATAGGTCTTTTATGCTTCCTTGGTGAAGAAGAAACATCATAGCGGGCATAACTTCGTATTATACCACAGCCACATCTTAATAAACTCTAGATATTGCGCCACATAACTAGCACACCTTAAAGCCGCATCAGTTCATGTGACATGAGACCCTAGAACTACCCTAACTACATTGATGCCGAGTAATCCCTGTCCCCAAAAAAAACCTTAACAACCATTGAGAAACATCGAATATACTATACGGTGGGTGATGATGATGAGCCGCTCGGAGATTTGAAGCTATTAGTACTACATAGTACTAATGATAATTGTTGTTTTTAACTGGAAGAGCTACTAGATCAAGTAATCGTCGCAATTGTGACCTACTCGAACTGATTTTGAGTAACCAACATTTCTTGATTACCGAACGTCACATGCACTCGTAAATAAACATTTGATATGTACATACAGATTGAAAGAAGAAGCTCGGCGCCAGGATCGGATTGGAGATGTTCTTATTGAGGTTAGTAGAAGCAACTAATAACATCCACTAATTGAATGATCCTCAGGCCTACGGGTATCAATACTCTGAATCTTGTCCTTATCCTTATCTGTGTCCCTTAGTAATCGGACTATTAGCATCTGAACCTGTCCGATTTCCAACTTTGAAGGCTTTTTTTCTGTTATTGTATCTCCATTTTCCGAAGTCATTGCCTTTTGGTGCATAGCATAACCTCAATTAGCCATATTCGAGATAAGTAACATCTCAACACCATACGACGACAGGAAATCCACAACCCCAATAACTCAAACTACTCCAAACATGGCATCTCCAATGCGCTCGCGGGCGGTCATGATTGCATTTCTGATAATTGGCAGCTTCGCACTTTTTGTCCACGCCGATATTGACCTCATCAAGCCTATTGTTAAAACAGATAATCTGGCTTCACTCAGTCTTAGGCAACTTGATGAGAAGATCCAGGTTCGCAGCTCTCTTGTACTATCACAATCTGTAGATCAATTCTAACATTGGTCTTTCTCTGCAGTCGTGCGATGTAGTTCTGCAGCTCTCTGCCGCCAAGGCCGAAGCCCTAGACGACTCGCAGTCTTCGATGCTGAAGGATACCTTCGCCTATCTCTTCCCGGGCACGCCCGCTATCAATTCCCTCCTCGCTACACTTTATATCTCCGGTCCACCAAACTTCCTGCTTGCGTTGTGCCCGCCTAATATCAACCCAGCCTCGCTGACAATCATGGTTGCCTTTGCTGTCGGTGGCTTGATGGGCGATACGCTATTCCACTTACTCCCCGAGATCTTCCTTGGTGAGGACGAGCCGAATAAAGCGCGTCTCGTGCTAGTCGAGCCTAACCGCAACCTTCTTCTAGGTGTGGCCATCTTAGTGGGCTTCATGACATTCGTTGCTATGGACAAGGGCCTAAGAATCGCAACTGGCGGCGCAGGACATGATCACGGCCATAGTCATGCGCAAGAGTACCATGAGAAGGAGACCGCAACTACGTCAAGCGTCGATAGTGTGTCAAGTGCGAAGCCGCGCAAGGGTAAATCGATAAAAGATGTAGCCCAAGTGACTGCTAATGGTTCCACGTCCAACGACAAGGAGCTCAACCCAAGCGTCAAGTTGGCCGGCTACCTAAATCTAATCGCTGATTTCACACACAACATTACAGATGGTCTAGCCATGAGCGCCAGTTTCTATGCGTCACCAACTGTCGGTGCTAGCACCACGCTAGCAGTCTTCCTCCACGAAATCCCGCACGAGGTTGGCGATTTTGCTCTGCTGATTCAATCAGGCTTTTCTAAGCGTGCTGCCATGGGCGCGCAGTTTATCACGGCCATCGGTGCTTTCCTGGGAACCCTAATCGGTATTGCTATCCAAGAGCTGGGCGGTGGTGGCGTCGATGAGCATGGCATGCCTCGCAACGAGGGTCTTTGGGGAACTAGCCTAGTAAGTACAATAGGTGCCCTAATCCCAGCTGTCTTGGCCACGACAACTAACTATGCATATGTAGTCCTGGGGCGATATGCTTCTTCCCTTCACCGCTGGTACCTTCTTATACGTAGGTACTGTTTCTGTGATTCCTGAGCTCCTTGAAACGGGTCCCAACAGAACCAGCGAGTTCAAGAAGACCATTGGTCAGTTCGTAGCCGTCGCTACCGGTGCTGGCATCATGCTGTACATCTCTTGGCAGTAAAGCTAAGAATCAAAGTTGAGATATTTGTGCAGAATATTGTCGTCAATTTATCCTCCGATGGTACAGTAGTGTACTACCGAGCTGATTTATTCTGAATATTCTGAAAATACGCCATGCATACGCCATTGATACTCTAAGGTATTATAAAATGAATACGTAACTCATACTACCAAGTGTACATTATAGAGTTTTTAACGGCACAAACCAAATGCCCTAATCTATTGAATCTTGATCAAGACCAGCAAGTACACCGGGTAAGCCCCAGTCTGGTGATACGGCACCTACATAGAAATGTAGAGTAGTATCCCAAATCTTAACCCTTTTCACATTCATGTCAGACCGTAATTTGACGATATCTACAGACTTTATCGATCACAGTATCACATAATTCTCTTACCAGTGGCTCCATATTACTAGCACCCTCCGATTTTCCATGGCAGCCAAAGGGTTTTAATTGGTACACCCAAGAAATCAACATGAGAAAAAGGGATACTACATCTACAAGTAGCAACAAGAACAAGAAACCATCAGAAAAGTTTTCTGAAGCAAACGCCATCTCTTTTCCCCACCTCCCTTCTCCTTCTCCCGAAAGAAGGGGGGTGGGAGCTTACAGGCAATTCAATCTAAGGTATCTTCAAAGCGAGGTAGCAGCAAGCCTGGATCTTGATAGCCCTGTCAAAGACAGCAAGTACGGTTTAGCCGGAGTATCATTCCAGTGGATCTTCCAGATACTACTTCGATATCATTGCGCATCTTGTAACACCGTCAAGAAGGTTGAGCCTAGTCCTCCTTCATTTTTCCTTAATCGCGGCTGCCACCTCGAGTTGTTGCATGAATTCCTCGGAAAAACAGTCGTTGGGAAATCAAGTGTAACCATCTGCATGAGAACTTATTCAGGAACAATTTTTTAACGAAATGAAAAACATGACAGTGTTGATGACGACTATTATAGGGTTACCATTTGCTAGGGTTACAAGTATCCTAAATTGTCACTAATGCAACTTTTCTAGGAGATGGATGCTACTCTATACTTTCAACCGACTTATTGATCTCATATACAGTTAAGGACCTTAGAAACATGATTGAGAATACAATTGCAGCGTATTGAATTGCACCAAGTTTAATTACTGAGTGTTTCAATGAAGGTAAAAGGAACGAGCCTAACATGTGATATCACAAACTCAAATACTGATCAAACAAAAAGTACACTTTATAGTTCAAGTTTGTAAGCTCAAAGAAGGAATGTTTTGAATGATTACGAGTTTGCACTTGGCGATATCAAAAGCATACAAACTAATGGATGAAATCTATTACATAATATTTAATCTATGAATGGTTACCTTTAATTGACTGTGTTAGTAATCTTGCAAAAGGCGAGGCTCCAAGTGCTTTGAACGAATAACTAAGTAGAATGACATGATGGTAACTCAAGAACAGGAGCGAAAGCCCGAAGCTTAGGCTAGAGTTCAGGAAAAAAAGTAAGCAAATAAGATTTAGTTGTGAAAGATTGAAGAAAGATGTAGAGCTTGTCTATCATAATGATGACTATTTTGCTTGGCGCAGTTAAAGATTCGCATTACTTATCTTCTATCTTGAGTAGACGAATATATTAGTAACCCTATCTGCTTGAATTTGTAAGGACTCAGATCTAAGGTAAGAGAAGCCCTATACTCACTTATTGATTTGACTCTATCCATATTCAAGCCGACTTGAAGCTAGTAAACAAAACTATTGGCTTACATGAGACAGAGAGCTACACTAAACATCTAAGCGCTTGATTTATCTCTCTTGGCGTCCATGTTGGGATAGGGATTGTTTATCATAGAGGAAAAGGGCGCAGCATTAGTCATGAACCATGAGCAAACTTAACATATGGAGACCCTGATATTCCGCAGTCATCCGATTAGCGAAACCCGACGAGGGAAAGTCGGATGAAGGAGAAGGCTGCGGATTTACATGAAATGAGCCTTTTTTTGTGCTTTTATTTCCTTATTGCTATCCCAGAATCTGTAGCGGAATTGATGAGTAGGCCTGGTCAGGGTGGTAGTCATGACAAATGAGAAAACATAGGCAGCATAAACTACACGTATATATATATATTTTTTTTTTATGTTGGTTTAGTAATAACGGACGATAGATACGGTCGATAGCTAGTGCCTCGGAAGAAAAAATACACTGTCGTGACTGGGAATGCTAATGAGGACGATGGGATGAAGCAAATTTCGAGTTCTTAGCTAAGACAAAGGAACGAACTGGGCGGAAGTATCTCCGTACTACTACTTTCCACTAGAGAAGAAAAAACATGGCCACCTTGCTTGCAATGCTAGCTCGTCTGAGTATAAGTCCGTTTTGGGCTAACCGGAGTTTCTTCCTCTATGCCAAGCTGAAAGACGATGGAGATCAGAACAGTTCATTTCTTTTACCAGCCCTCAGGAAAATAACAGAGTTTTACCACTTGCTTAGTTAAGTGCTATTGGGATTGCCATAATCACTGCATACTTGAACGATAATATACTAAGCACTGACACTGGCGACATTGTAAGGGCGCATGACGCCTCAAAACCACTGAGGCCAAGACCGGCGTGCTTGGCTTGATGAATCAGCAGACGACAAACGCACACTTAGACTAGATTAGAATCTGATATGTGTATGGTAAACGCTACATACAGCACAGAAGCCAAGAGGTAATGCCGGAATACCAAGACTCTGGGCCGTTCGTAACATACAATGCGGGCAGCTGATGGGGAAGTTTGTCGGACGGACAACGTGTTCTCGCTCTGTGTATAATAGTCTTATATTAGGAGGAAACATATGAAAACTAGCAGTCTTCTCCTGTATGATATGAATGATGCTTGAAAGCGGCAGAGTTAGGTCATGCACTCGAGTTATAGTACCAGTAGTCAGCGAATCTGCTACTAAGGAACAGAGCCAGTCATCCGAAGCATTGTCAAGATAAGCACTCACTAGCTTGCTTAGACCATATGCATCAAATTCTTGTGTCAGTCGATGAGTTTATTGACCGACGGCAGGACAAATCTCACCCGAAGCATGTGTGGTTAGGCAGAAGACCACGTCTTGCAGATGTGAGACTAGTGTAGTAAGAAATAAAGTTAGTAGTAGTATTATTCTTTTGATACCTGTTTCTTAGCATATATTCGCCAACCGGTCGCGTTTGGTTACGGGCTAGTACACGAATCCTAGTCTGTCATTGACAAGGCGCGGTCTTATAGGATCCCAGACCTTGGTGCTGGGGTAAGCCGGAGTCTGCTCCGAAGCCTCTTGAAGCGAGATATGAGGTAGTGAGTCAAACGGCCAAAGGGGTTTGGGAAGGGAAGGTCGATATGTATAAAGAAGAAAAAGAACATAAAGAGCGGAACGAAAAACAAGGCTAGCCGCCGGGCGAGCTAGAACAGGGCTAGCTAGAGTTACTTGAGGGGCTAGCCGCCGGTACTTGGCTGTCTGCGCCAATCTGAGTAGAGTTGGAAGTATTTGTTTGTGATTAATTTTTTAATTAATTTTTTAATTTTTTATACCCTGGTCTATTGTCTGAATTTGATAAGGAACTCTTACGCCTTGTGGACGACATGTTTTTTTTTTTTTTTTGCAAAAAGTCGCTCCGCAAAACTCAGGGCGACTGAGACGTAGATATAGGCTTCAAGATAGTGGCCGTGGCTTCAGGGCATCAAGCTGCATAGGCGGGTTTTAGTGGCAACTGACTGACCATTGAAGCTAACCGAATAAGCCTACAGAGCATGCTTCAGAATGCAAACAATACAACATAAATCAGACACTACAGAATAAAAAGAAAAAGGCAAACTACCTAGTATCATCACAGAGGGAGGGGGTAAAGGGGGTGGGAGCTTATTGCAATCAAGAATCTCTTGCATTAATGCTGTTTAAGGGCGTGTGTCCCTAGGCCAGTCCGGTCGTGATGGAGAATCTTGCTGTCTATCTACCTCTTGATGATTCCCGCCCTTAGTTTTCCGCCTGCCATCTTCCTGCTACGACATAGACCCCTCGGTTAATTCTTTGAGATGTGATCAGCATCAAGTTGTTACCTGTGTTATTGTTTCTGTGTAATTTGAGGTGTTATGGGTGCAGTAATGGGTGCTAAACCGCGGAAAACCACGCTCGCATTTTACTATAATCTTTTCTTTGTCTTTGTTTTTCTCTTTTTTTTTATCTCTTACTTACTTTTTGCTTGGACCTTTATCACACGCCTCGAATCCCCCATGGCAAAATATGACTGAAGCTTCTCGGCTTACACATTAGGTGACTTATTTAGCTTGTCTGGGTCTAGCTTGCTGCTAAGTCGACCTACCCCGGTTCCGAACAAGATGCAACTAAGCAGCCAAGCAACAATGACAGCTTACTTGAAGGGCGTGTGAAACTTTCCTCAAATAAATGAATGAATCTATGGGTGGGTAGATGAATGCATGTATGCGTGGGCAATTTGGCCGTATAAATGGTCTACCTTGCCCGCCCCAGATCGGCCTCCGTTGTGTTGATATTCTCATCAAAGGCCCCAAGCCTAATACAGCAATATATCTAGTTAAGACTCGCTTTATAGGACATCTTTCTACAATTAGTTATATCAATACCGCTCCAAGCTACATTTATATCTATCTTTCTTCCTTCCCTTACAACGCACACTCCATGCCCACAAAAGTTACTATCTTCAACTACGAGCACCACTTCAATGGCCAGACACATCAGTTCTGCGGACGCATTCACCGGCCGCCGCAAGTCGGCCATCTCTCTCTCTATTACTGACCATTATCAGAGCCGCGTGTACCAGCCTGGAAGCTTGCTGCAAGGCTCTGCAGTTATCACGCCGGCTAGCGGCACGCCCTTTGACACCATCGAGGTTGTGCTGCTGGGCATCGCCCGTACACGCATCGAGACCAGTCATCTACCGCAGCGCAGCGAGCACGTCTTCCTACGCCTAGCCATGCCACTGGCCGCCTCAGCTCTGCCGCGCTCGTGCGTCCTTGAAGCTGGCAAGACCTACGTCTTCCCGTTCGAATTCGTCGTCCCATATCACCTAACCCTGTCTGCCTGCCTGCACAAGGTGCGCCATGATGGCGTCCAGGCCGAACACATGTGTCTCCCGTCATCGCTTGGTGATGGCGGTTGGAACCGCGACGACATGGCTACCAGCTGTGCCTCGGTTGAGTACAGCATCAAGGCCCGCGTTCTGCGCTTGACCCCGAACGATGCCGAAACTCGCAGCGTCAAGGTGCTCGAGGCCTCGCAGATCGTCACTGTGCTGGCTCCCAGCTCTGAGCGGCCGCCGCTGAGCGTGTCGGACGACGATGCCATGTACCGCATGAGCAAGAGCAAGACCATCCGTAAGGGCATGTTTAGCAGCAAACTAGGCAAGCTGACAGTCTATGCCGCCCAGCCGCCGCCAGCCATCGTCGGCCCGGACGGATGTGCACCGGTCGGCACTACACATGGCGCCGGTGTCACTGTTAATCTCAGCTTCCTCGCGGCCTCTGCCGATACAAAGCCACCCAAGATCGCATCTATCTCTGCCAAGATTATGGCTACCACATTTTATGCGGCCCAGGCCATGCAGAACTTCCCTAACATGGGCGGCCGTGACCCGATCGAGCTGCAGTTTCGCACGGGATATTCAACCAGCGTGGATGCCTTTAACGTGAACTTGTCGCCAGATATGGTGCAGTGGAGCACAGAGAATATGAACGCCACTATAGGGCGCAGAGACAGTGGCTATGCCTCGGATGATCTGTCCAGCACCGATATCACCGTCCACAAGAAGCGCTCTTCGCTGTCTTCGTCATCACCTAGCACGCTACTTCACTCGGCTAGCATCCACGTGCCTTTTGACTTGCCCACTAACCGCAAAATGTTCGTTCCTACCTTCTTCACCTGCATGATCTCTCGCATCTACACGCTCAAGGTGCAAGTCAGCCTAGCTTCTAGCTCTCATTTGACTTTACAGCTGCCCCTGCAAGTCATTGCCCAGCCGGCTACGGTCACGCAATTCCACGCTCACGATGGGCTGCCTTCCTTTGAGCCTACAATGTCCGAGGATGAAGAACCTGCTATTGATCAACATGTGCTTCCTCGGACGGCTGTCTTACTGCCAATCCCTCAACAAACTGTACTTCCTGACTATGAGTTGAGAAATCGTCCAGCAATGAGGATTTCATTTTACTAGAGCCCAGGCTTTTATTTTCAGTTTTTACTTTCTTTTTTTTTTCATGTAGTGTTCCATTATTCTCTTTGCTCATTTGCATACTTTAATGATATAGTGTTCGTGGAAGCTAAGACAGATGCTATAACATCACGAAACTAGTACAGGCGTTACACACAATAGCATAATTTTGTAGTTTCAGTTTTATTTTCATTTACTACTAAGATGTATTATTCTTCCTCCTTAGCCTTATGGTCTGGACTTTGAATTTGGTCAAATACAGTTTTGATACATCTTAGGTGTTGTACATTAGCGCGGCCTATGAATTCCATAACTGGACAAACGAGCCACAACATATTTTAAACATGAAAAATAGAACTTTTCTTATGTACATTAGGGTCCAGGGTTAGTGGTTTAAACACACAGTATTCCGTATTCCGGGCACTAGGATGGAGACTGTACTGGCGCACGGACCACCCGTCAGCTTTCCTGAATGAAGTGACACAAATCATCAACCACACTTAGTTCCACTCTTTGGAGTTTATGTAGAATTTCAATATTGATGATGCTGATGATAATGATAATGATGTCATATATCATCTTACCTCTTGCGCGGTTCATGGTCCGTATTAGGCTGTTTGAGTTCTCAGGAAACCAAACACAGCCGAGAGTTGTCATGAGACGTACCGTTTGACTTAGTATACAAAACCCTGGGAGCAGGAGGCTAGTAGTGCCATTTGCATATTTAGATAAGCAGCATTAGCAGAGTGGCTGGACGGCCAGTAACGGGTCATATCCTTACCGCAAGGTCCGGATACAGTGATTTCACAAGCCTATAACACCTGCTACAAGCCCTGTAGTAGAGTACCTCCTCGGCGTGCCTTTCTTACCCTTTATTACGGGCTCCCTAAGGAGACCCTTCACCCCAGGACTTGCTACAGCAACACACGAAGTCTAACGACAATATTTGTTAAAAACTACTCTTGATGAATTGTCTCTGTGAGTACTTGGCTAAAACGCTTGAAACCAAGTGACAGGAGTATCACCGGCAGAAAGCGAAGGTAAGGCGGAGGAGAGAGCGGAAGCAGTTGATGGAGGACAGACACGAGTGAAGGTATAAGGTGTCTTTCAGGTTTTATTTTTTTTGGGGGTTTTCTTATGTCTACTATTTGTTTTAACATTCTTTTTTGGCCTGCTGACAGCTAGATCAGGGCTTGTTCTGACGTTTCTTGGTTTCTAGTTTTATTTTTTTTTTTTTTTTTTGCGTCGAGATAAGAACTTGCGAGCTCAACAGAACTCTGCAGATCAATTTAATGTGCTTTTTGTTATCTTGGGTTTTTGAATGATAATCAACTCTCTACTTTACTCTAGGAGGGAGCTGTAGCAGAGGGCATTACAGTTCCGTCCAGTAGCCAACCTGGTGTCGTTTGATTTTGTAGCAATGTAGGTAGAGTACGTACTCACACATCCGGTGATACCCATTAGAGATATACAATTACAATCACATCCACCGGCAATACACATTCTCACACGGCCTTTCTGTTGAAACTGTATGCTCTTTGAGTTAGGTAAACTCTAGATGTATCAAATCACATCAAACCGTCTTCGCTCTTCGTATATTAGAAACTTGAGTAGCTGGCTCACCGATGGCCATTAGCTTGTATAAAGAAGTATCTATAAGTGGGATTGGATGATAGAGGTTCACCGGTACACTATCAATCGAATTGTCACGATCTGCTCAAGCCATGACAACTCGGAGCAATATTATGTCCACTTCAATGACTGAGACATCTGTATGCTCTGCCTATTGAATCATGATACTAAAGAAGTAGTCCACATCTGAACATTGTAATGTGGTTCTTCTACCTGCGAAATTTGCTAAGAAACTACCAAATCAGACTTCACTCATGCAAAATACCTTGCTAAGAAAATGGTGCCAAGATGGAAGTACTACGATGTTGAATTTGGTATTGTCCTTGATTATCTAATAGATGCTAGTTAGGCTTATACAGTTACATTTGCTTGCTAAATCTCATATTCGTCTTTTCTTACCCTGTCTTTGTTCTGCGCTATTCTTCTGCATTGTCTAAGAGTTTCATTGATCTTTGTAGCTAGTATAGTGGAACCATACGATAGGTCCCACGAGACCTTGGAGCTAACGTGTTTCGTATGCCGGAAGCTGGAGTAGTTGGCTTGCGGGTGACCTTTATCATAACTAAACTAACCACCTGGCCCTCGAGTCGCAGGTTCTTAGTAAGATCTGTCCACTTTGAAATAGAAACCAGACGAGTATATGGACGCTAGCATATCACGTCGAAAATACGAGGTAAATACATCATTGCTCTTTAGCTTGAATATAGTGTAAATTTTACACACACTTGCTTTAAAGCTGAATCTGATATAGCTGCGTTGTTAATCTAACAGTAACTGCATACAATGTAATCATGTTTACAATACGCCGTATATTGATGCTTCGACATTTACGAAACTGTCAAGAATATGCTGTCTGACTTTTGGAAACTGGCGATAACTCTCCATATAGTGAGTGAAATTGTATTTATCGAATCGAGCTGACCTTGTTTGTCTTTTGTTGGCCGTAAACTCTATAACAAGCTGTGCGAGATTTTACCTGTCATAGCCTTTATGGCTGAAACAAAACACTATCGAGGAATTTATTAGCTCAATCTTCCACATGTTCCCTTTCAGTGCCTTACTATGCTATGACAATACGGCCCCATTGACCATTACCCTCCCTTCTACTAGTGCCCGTCCATATACGAGTGTCTTAAAGAAAATATAGACGTAGGCGCGGAAACCACCCTTAATAGAGCTTGATGACTAGGCCGGCTTTACTTTATCTATTGTCTTGTCTATTTTTCGAACCATACCGGTAAGCTACATTGACCGAAAGATACAATTTGGTTGATGTAGTCAGATCAAAAGTAAAAAAAAGAGAGACATCAAGCGATAAGGATCGAATGGCCGATACAAAAGATGGGGAGAAGGGCCTGGTGGTATTACTCTCTCTGAAAAAAGGACATCAAGAAAGGAAAAGACCAGAAAAAGCTCGGTAGAACGGAACACTGCCACCTCATACTTTACGAAGAGCGAAGAGAAAAGATAGAGGGAGAGATAAGTGCCGTTTCTGTAGGTACATAGGGTACATATATCGTTAACATGGTCCGTGTCTCAGTCCATGTCGTATTCTCGGCACTCTTTTTTAGATGTTTGTTTATATAAGAGATTCAGTTCACCGCCTTAGACTTAGAAGTCGTCTCGTATCATCATATACCGAGAAATACAAGTTAGAAAACAACTGCAAGTAATCAGCACCAAAGAATAACCTCGGGATATGAGATAATCTACGCAAGGACACCGTGACAATATGAAAGATTGAACGAAACATGAGGAAAAATATTGATGCGGCAATTTAGGCGAATGTACCCGGACAGACATGGCCTGCTTCACACCTCTCTTCAAGCATTAAGCTTGAGGGTAGAAAGTAGGTATAAGACCGTATATTACCTGTTTTGTACAAAAGATTGAACTCTTTTTTACTTGTTTGGGAAATCCAAAAACAGATCACAATTTTTAAATGTTCTACTATTACACTACGCGGGGGGAGACCAACAGGTAAGAAAACAAACCTACAAAGATACGATATAGAAGTACTAGTACCAGCTTTACATTCGGGAGGTTGATCTGATCTCAATTTGGGGTTCTTTGAGCATGGGAGACTTTTCCCGTTTTGATACTAATAGTGACTATGAACTTGTGTAAACAGGAACGGTCGTGGGGAGCATGCTAGGGGGCAAAAGGATATATATCCGTAAACACAACCATGCCTTCAGTGAATTAGAAACATAAGGGGAAGACAGTCAGAGAGGCTCAGACAATTTTCGTAGCGTGGGTCTTGCATCCAGCACTGAGTCCATACTAATGTAGATAGCCAAACGAAAGGACGATAATGACATGCTGCTGCTATCGATGTCATCGTCTTTGTCCCTATTACTCGTTGTTACCGGTTCAGCCTAGTACATAGCTACTTCTAGCGTGAATCTTTAACAACAAACGAAAACAAAAAGATAGAAAAAAGAAAAAGATCAACAGCTCCCCTAATCTACGAAGAAACACTAGTAGCTTCCTACTTTGTATACACTTGAGTTCTGAAGGCTAAGCTGTGTTGGTGTCCTATTCCTCGCCAATATCATATTTGCTCCAAGTTGTTTCGACAAAAGTGGATGACTGTGTCGTCATAATGGGACCCCAACCCATGCCCGCTTGGTCGTTATATACGAACCTTTCTACTACATGTATGCTACATCAATGTTCCGTCTGCTGTTCTAATAGAGGAAGACGGTAGTATTCAGGGAGTAGCAGTGGTAGCCATGTTGTATTGGATTGTAACAAGGGGATTGGTTCCCTAGTAGAAAAAGATATGTATGTATGTATGTATATATTTTGATTAGTTTCTAGAATGTAAGATATAATCTTGTACGTGCAGAATAAAGGCTCTCTGGCATGTATCTCTTGGACATAAGTTGACAATATTTGGAGTGACTGCAATAATAAAAACAAAAAAAAAACTCAAGGGACAGGGGAAAATGTAGACTAAGTGTAACTAAAAGAAAAGGAATAATACAACATTAGCTTCATGTTCTTCTTGTCTATGCGTTCTTCGTACTGATGCACTCACCGGAAAATTATGCGCAAGGACGTTGGGCAGCCATGGATCCATGGGGGAGACAATCTTGGCAAAGTCATTGGACGCAAGAGAGCTAGCAATTGTTACTGTTAGTGCACTACGAGTAGTACCCAATGGCCTACTATGCCTGGCACTATATATCGGACACAGGATAGAGAAGGAGGGGGCGCGGATAGGAAAGTCACGGTCAACTGTTGGTCAGACAACTTGCGCATAAGAACCAAACTTGATTGTTCCTATTCTTGTCGAATCTAGTGACATGACTTAAGAGAAACTGCAAACAGGCCAGCTTTGACTTTGTGTTAACCACATACACTATAGGTATCAAGGTACACAAGTATCTGCATATCGCGAACCGCTCTGTAAGTAGACAACTTGGAAGTCGAAAGTCTGATTGCCCAAAAAAATACAACCCGTGGCAAGAGTGTGGTACGGAAGGAAGGATATATGTTACTTGTTTGTTAGCCCTTATTCGCATCTTCTACCCTAACAGTGCGCTTATTTCAAACTCAGCCGCTTAATTTTCAATCCTACGCAACAGGGAGAACAAGTCCCCCTTTAGAAACAAGAAGAGTGTCAACTGTCCATCAAACCACACTCGTTTATCTTGTGACTGAGGCAACATCTAGAATATATCAATATGATAGAGCTTTTACGGCGTCACAGTGACTAGGCAGTCCTGCCTGATGCACGGAAAGAGGGAAGCCAATGTCACGATACCTCGAATAAGTAAAAACATGTAAAGGATAGTTGGCTATTCAATACTGGCTAAGTGATAGTGATACATCTGAAGTTAGAGTTTAGATTATACCAGGGACCACCAAAAAGGAAAAAAAAAATGGGTGGCGAAACATTGGCAATGAAAACTAAAGCACGACTACATCATATATGTCTCTACATGTTACAGAATGATGGTTATTTCTCAAAAAGCAACGCTAAAGAAACAAAGAAAATATGAAAACAAAGCGTCCTTCTCAACTCAAACTATGCAAACTTTGAATATATCAGTTTTATATTAACCACCAATTATCACTACAGCCATGTGGAAATGATAATTCTTATGCTCTAAGATAACTTACCTAGCTTATCCATGTTACATTGGCTACTACCCAGAAGTTTGGAGGAGAGAATTAAGCTCGTCCATTTTAGGCGCAAAAGCCTCCATTCTCACTCTTTCCCCAGTCCTTGTTTGTTTTTCATTTAGTTGTTAATATTTCCATTTTGTGTCGGTCTTTCCTTGTTCTCTCAAAGCACGTGATATGTTTTCTTCATCTTTTTATTAGAATTTTTTATTTAGACCTGGAGTTTTCTACTACTGTTCTTGGATAAATGAAAAATATATAGTGGCCAGCAGCGTCTTGTTGCATCTCTTTCTTGAAATTTTATTGACCAGCCAGACGGTCATTACTGAGGTGATACAAACCAAAAAAAGGAATTATCTCAAAACATCAATAATTATACTACTATACTACCGAAAATCTTTAACTGTAACAGTTAAAAGAAACCCAGAAACCCAGGCGAATGAGAGCTCGTATTTGCGCAAATCACTACTAAATAAGGCTTCAGTACTGCATAACAAGATGGCTCCTTCAGTATGTAAAAAAAAAGGTAACTGAATAGAATGAAAATAATAATTCAATGCACGTGTAACTCGTCATAGCTGTGACCTGGAGCTATCAAGACAACATACTTGATACTCAAACAATAACGTGTATTCCTCAATTCGATACATACTATCTCACAAATAAGCTTGATATTACAAGTTCTACTACTACATGAAGAATTTATACTGTATATATCGTGTCCACTTAAAACCAAATAAGATATTGTACTGTTTTTTGGCGCAGCTACCAAGCCAGTAGTATATAATGCATACTAAGCCTTGTAGCGCTTTCATCCTGCCAATAGTGTAGTATTATTCGTCGCCTAACAGCCTAGCATATAGTGTTATCTTGCCCCACCAACTCTGCTTTACTAGCCTTAACTAATAACCACATGTTTCCATCATATAGGGGCAGAAAAGAGTGAAGAGATAGTAAGGTAGAACACAGCAAGAGAGGGGAACGATACCACACAAAAGGAACGCTGCTTTGCGTAGGGCTTTGGCTCTTAGTCTGCAACAAGCTTACAGGTCTCCTAGACAGCTTCCCACCTCTGCAGAGAGGGTGTGTCAGGACGCCGATAGAAAATGATGAAGAGCAAACGGGATGATAGTTTATATTTTTTAGGGGGGGGGNGGGGGGGGGGGGGGGGGGACACAGGAACTTGCGGAAAATAGTCCGCCTGTCTTATAGAAAAATATATCTCCTCTTTCTTCTGTGCAACAAAAAACACTTTCCAAGTAAGGACCTGCTTAGTTGTATCTCTAGTAAGTACCTAGCCCTGGTTATACACTATTAAGTTATAATACCGAGGTCTGTCCGCATATTAAAGAGGCAAAAAAGAGAACGAGCCTTTGAAAGGATCACTGATGCGGGTAGGAAGTTATACCACAGCACGGCCTTCCTCAAAGGCAAAGTATTGTTCCTGAAAGTGGTCATGGTATTGGAAGGAGCGGGGGGGAACTTGGTCTCAGAAAGTTAGATAGTAAAGGGCTTCATTATCCACATGAGCGAGTGTATGTTTTGCTAGTTCCTTCCTGTAGGCGAACAATAATTATAATGAGCGTTGTATAGAGATTTTATAATATAGTTAGCCCCTAGGGAGGGAGGCACAGTGATCCAGCCTCTATGCCTGTAATGGAAATGAAACTCGCCCATTTCCTTTTTTTTTTTCTTTCTCGTACTGTAGGATCCGATATGGAAGTAAATACTACGTCAATATGACCAGTCTTAGCTGAAAAGTCCACCGAGGGGTGTTAGACCCGAAAAGTCAACAATAGGACACAGATTAGAGAGTGACGTGTTCATGGGGGCTAGGTTAGACGGGCGTCAAGAAAGTACGCCTCTTGGATGTGATAATAAGCCGACACATTAGGTGCTATACTTGATATCCACCATTGCGCACATCATGGATCTTAATATTAGGACAATGACAACACCTAATAGATAGGATTTGAAGAAACGAGAAGGATGAAAGGGCGTGGCTGTTGCCAATGGGTGAGGTCCGGGTTGATACCCAAAATATAGCTTCTGATTATTGTACTAGTGCTAAGTTCCATCTGATTGTTTTGGCTGCATTGTCGGTAAGTCTCATCATGGGGTAATGAGGGAACCCTAGCGATCCAGTAAGATCCCGTTATACACATAGAAATGTCCTGTGATTATAAATGAGATACATATATATATCTTGATCAGGTAAGGCTACTTCAATGCCATGATACTGCCCATCCGGATATAAGATGTTATGTCTTGAGTTAGCACAGGGAATGTTTGACGCTATGTGTTCAAACAAATGTTTTTTAACGGAACTAAAATGCGGAACAAGTTCCTTCCACACTAAATTGCTCAACCTGATTTCTTCATATCAGCTCGTGTCTATGATAGTATCAAACCCCAAGTCACTAGACACTCGGCCACACTCTCTTAACATTAGCCTTCTTGACATTTCGGAGAGAGCGATGGGTAATTACGGCAGAGCGCGGACATGCAGGGATCATCATTGGCTAGTGTTAACAGGAAGTGTGCCAATGACAGCATCCGGTGGCAAAGTCGGTCAAGAACATAAGGGAACAGGCCGGGATATGTGCTCGAACCAAGTTAGCTTTTTATCTGGGTCGAATCTGGTGCAATGCAGCGACGACACACTGTCAACAAGGGCACAAGAAGCCGCACAACAACTTGCAACTCCAGCAGTACCAAGTCATACCATGAGATGCAATAGAGGAGTGTGTGCAGAATCGAGACAACAAGGGGAACTGCTGCTACCTAGTTTTAGTCGAGCAGAATCTTCCAAGCGCTTGCACTGTAGCAGTGAAGGCCTTGCCTGCGTAATACGCTACTTTCGTTAGATACGATGACAGGGCAAGGGGAAAGAAAGCAATCTTCTGCCCAACCATGCATCTCAATACAGACGCACGGTGGATCTTGATTTGCAATAACACACCCAAAAGAAGACTTGATGAAGAATGGGCGAATATGACAGAAACAACGAACAGAACAGAAGGCTTACATCTTTCCTGCATCTTAAAAAGAAAGAAATATATGAGAAACGGTAACGACCGTAACGCTAGCTAGCAAGTCAAGGTAGTAGGTGGCAAATATGCAAAACTAATCGTGATGCAATCCGCCAGTGGCAGCGCAAAGGTTTGATTTCTCAGTGTTGGGCAGCTGCAAATACAGTATAGCAAAGAAAATAGTAAGAGGAACTGGGCAGTCGTTCTATTCATCAGAATCGTGACAAAGTAGACAGGAAAGTGGACTAGCAAAAGCAAGGCGTTGGTGAGGGCGGGAGATAAGGGGAATGACCATGCTAGTTTAGTCATTGCGCTTGTTTGATGCCAGACCGGCGTAACAGCAAGCGCTGAAATGATTCATGAGTGATTGAGTGAAAATAGAGTTGAGAGATAGTTATCGAAGAAAGAACAAGACGGTAAAACAAAGCCATGATGATGACCATCGCAGTGCCAGATGGATACTGCGGTGGGATTTGTTGCGGCTTCTTCTTGAAAGAGGATACAAAAGCACCGTAGAATATTAAGCAAACACTACGTTTCCGTGTCTTCTTTGATTATGGTTCTGTGTTAAGAGTCTGTCTGCAATGCTTAGCTAACTCCCTTCGTCAAAGATAGTAGTTCAAGAGCTCCTGTAATGATATTGGCAATACTGGTCAGCTAGCCAGTTCTTGTGGTTGGTAGTTGAAGATGAAATAAGACAACAATGCCTAATCGAGCAAATCGCCCATGCTGACTTCCTTCCTATTCTGGTAACTGCCCTGAATGGAAAGAATCGAGGATATTCACAGTTCGTCGCACATACACCAAGTTGCAGATATTGTCAGCATACCAGTGGCCTTCGACCACGACTACTATATATCTGCATATTATAGGTAGACTTTTTATATAATCCAATCTGCATTATATTGCTACTAGAGGTGACTGTGGAAAAGAAACGCTACAAAAGTGACTCTAAATAGCGAAGCGCACAACGTCGCCACGTCCACTACAGTCTCTTGATCTATTCTGAGTTAGATTTCATTTTCCTTCTTTTCTTGTACTTCGTCCCTGGGTCTTGCGTTAGTTACTGCCCCGTGTGTCAGGCGCAAGAATGTCTCTAAAATATAACATTGCAGGCCACTGACTACCTGCTACCGCAGCACAGGGTACTCTTATTAGGCACTGCTTTCTACTAGCTAAGCATATAAAACGGGGCACTCTATCCTCTGCAGGCGCTTGAGGTCAGATGCCAGCGATTGGATGACATATTGCAGACTGTATGTATCATACTTTAGGTATACTTGTTTTAACTTCCAGATGCCCCTAGCAGAGAGTCCTGCTAGAACGTTGTATGTATGTAGTAGCATCACAGTGCACTGTATCATGAAAAAAAAAATCAGCTTACGCTGTTCTCCATACCAGCAGGCCAGCTATGACGCTAGATGGCGAACAATGCGGTCATGCTTGAAAAGTCCCTAAAAATTAATACATCTTGTAGCATCCCCTCGTAAATCAGAATTGCATGGCCACGACGGGATATATCTGAACGGGAGATATAGGGCTGAATATATTGCCTATTTTTCACATGCCTCTGCTAGCCTTCTATTTCATAATGATACAGATGGCCATCGAATGGCACTAGCTACAAATGGCCGAATGCCACGGATTGTCAAGGTGTGTAGATACGAAGATTACATGAGAATATATATGTGTAAAGTCAACATTGTAGCATTTCATATTTTATAGAGCGCTTTTTGAAGAGCAAGACAACAATCTTGATATTGCGATTGTATAGAAATAACTAAAACTATAGTAACAAACAAAGTGAATCGCCCTTATACTAGATTCGCGACCACGTAGGCCTAACCTTTGGCCGGATTTTTGACAGAAAACATGGTCCCTATTTACCCAGATGAATGATGGATAATAATAGGCCTCCAATACCGTGAAATAAACACCATCTTGTGGTATATAAGACCATATAGAAAAAAAAACAGCCCGATAGAAAATCAACCAGACATGACTAGAAAACAAATGATAAAACAAGTCTGTTAGAAACGGACTGCCCTCGCGGGGATACTGTAAACCGAAACGCTAATTGGGCACAACAAAGAAAATCATAAATACAGAGGGAACGTGTACAAGCAGTGGAAACAGCTAATCAAAGCAGCTCATACTAGTAATAGTTCTGAGTAGATCTGAACAGTGAAAAAAAAAAAACCAAGAAAAAGAACGAATAGTAAGACATAAAGTAAAAGTAAAGGTCCAAAAAAAAAAAAAAAAAGGGATCATGACTTGGAATCAAAAAAGAAATTTCGTCAGTAATTCAGGACAAAAAAGATAGAAATGTCGTTGAAAAAGTAAAGACTGAAAGACCACTAAGATAGCTCAAACCACCAGCAGCGAGTCTATAGCATGGGTCCCTAGTCAGTGGCGTCATCAATGGAACCCCCCAAGACAGAAAAATGAAAGAGCTCAAAAGAAAGCTCGGGGTCCCGGAAGCAGGTCCCGGGACAACCCTCTCATGGGAGGAGGATTGAGTACAGTTGTAATAGGAAAAATATGATAAAATTAAAGCAGAGAAAAAAGAAATTAGCGGCAAGTTAGCCATCAGCCAAATGATGTTGATTTAGGTTTGCTGTTGTACTAGAAATCTCAAACGATAATATGTGCATGAAGCAAAATGGAAGAAGAAAAAGAAGAAAGTACGAAAAAAGGAAGAGAAAAAATAACACACAGTATTATTGTGAAAGAGTATCAACCAGCGTTACACAGTATATAGCTGCGACAATGATTCGTTGCGCCCACATTTATGGGTGACGCTTGTCAGTAATGCCTGCAACAGTAGCTAGAGCGTCAAGACCAGTTTGAGCCTTAGCTTTGGTTTGGGTCTGGGTCTGGGTCTGAGTTTGAACCAGAAACTTCTGCTGCTGTCGCTGTGCCTGAGGGTAAGAAACTAGTTGAACAGTGCGCGGGGGGAGAGTAGGCACAACATAATGGCCGGGAGCAGGGGCCTGGGCAGCAGGCTCACACAGGAAATCAATCGATAAGCGGTACTCCGAGTTTTCATGAGAGTAGGTTCTGGAGCGAGTTTCGGGCTGGCCGTTGGTGCTAGATGGTGTCGTCGAGGTTCTAGAAGAGGACCCGCTAGGAGTAGCTTTGGTATCACGAGAGATCCGGCGTTGCTTCTTAGTCTTACGGCGGGTTGAAGTAGTAGGGTCGTTCTCGGTCATCTTAGCGTGGCGAGCTTCTAGTTCAGCCTTAACCTGTAACTCCATCTCGGCTTCATTAACTCCAATGGCTTTCTTAGCCCGATCATCTGCTTCCGCAATGGCATTCTTGATATTAAGAACTGCCTGGCGTTCCACAGCACGACAGTAGGCAGGTGTGTTCCGTAAGTCCTTGTTTTTCATGAATTTCAAAAAATGTGTGTTTTTCTCATGTTGGGAACGGTTGTCAACGCGCTGAAAGGATCCAGGGCAGTTTTCAAGCCGGCAAGGGTACTTCTTATCGCGGATATGAGCAGAATGGTAGTGGCGTGAAGCATGGCCAGAAGTGCTGGTAGGTTTGCCGCAGGCCTGGCATAACCAGCGTGTAATGGGCTTATTTTTGACGACGCAGTGCAGCGGTACACTATAGATGCTATCCTTTCCTTTGCGTCCACTACGGTGCTTTGCGGCAAGCAGACGGTAAACAAGACGGACTCGTTCAGGATCGTCAAGATCATTAGGGTCACAATTAAGGCGATGAGCAGCTGATTCGCCCGCTACGGGGCCAATGGGCACAGTACCAGAAAAGAGATTCGGTTGGATGTAAGTCATGGCAGAGGGTAGTTGCTGAGACTGGTGAGCTGAAGTCGGAGCAGGGGCAGAAAAAGAAGCTCCACTCTGTTGGGAGGGAGCCTTAGTAGGAAGTGCCGACGGCTGGCTGTGGTGAACGGGTGCCTCGGAGCTCTGGCGGTGATAGGCAGGCCCTTGTGAATGGTATGCACGAGCCGAATCTTCAGCTTGGTGGTGATTGTAGGAAGAAGCGTCAGACTGGCGGTTGGCATAAGCGGAAGACGAAGACTCAGGGTGATAGTAGGCAGGAGCTTCGCTGTGGTGATAAGTGTAGGTCGAGGCGTCAGATGGGCGGTGGGTGTAAGCCGAAGCATCTGACGTACGGTGGGTGTAGGTCGGAGGTGAAGTGTGGTGAGCAGGAACATGGGCGGGGTGGTAAGGGCTATTCAAAGAGCCATCGGAGATTTGGTAACCCGAGCTGTGGGAGCTTTGGCTAGAAGACATGGCCATGGGGACAGAGTCGCAAGTAGAACTACCACTACCAAAGTGAGAAGGCTCGTTGATATAACGGTAATCAGAGCCTTTGTGAAAATCAGGCGCAGCGTGGTGATAAGAATCACGGCTAGATGAATGGACCATGGGCACACTTTCATGATCAAGGCTCTGGCGACGGGCCTGCGGTGCGATTCTACCGTCAAAACGGCTGTGGTGAATATCAGCGCTGTTCGACGCAGACATAGGCACAGAGTGATGGCGTGTCCAGGGAGGAGGCAAAGTGAAAGATGAGTTGGCTTCCTGTGCGCGCGACTGGTGGTGGTGGTGGTGGTGATGGGGGTAGAGGCAGTCAGCGTAGCCAGGGTTGCGACAGTAAGGGTCAGGGCATAGGCCGAGAGACTCCTGAGACGACCACGAGGCAGGTTTCGATGGCTCGGTATACATTGTGCGAGGGGACAGTTCAGCAGCGGGGATGAACGCAGGAGTACGGGTGGTGCTAGCAGTGTGGTGTCCCGCTGAAGGCGTGTACTGGGGGTTGGTAAAGCGAGTGGTGCTGTGGTGATTTTGGCCTCCGTTGGAAGCAGGAGGGGGGCAGTTGCTGTGAACAATAGCGGGGCTGGTGTGGTGGCTGTTCTGAGCGACGGAAGAAGCGTGCTGAGAATCTTTAGCGCCAGAGGCAGCATTGTGATGATAATTGTGGCCGCCTGAGGCATTGTGATAGTGGTTGGAAACGGGCTGTCTGCTAGCATTAGGTTCAGCAAAGCCAGCACGAACAGGGACAAAGGTGGGAGGCACAGAGCCGTCTAAACTATTACGTGACTGAAACATTGTGGTAGATGTGGTAGATTAAGAACAATAAATGAAAAAAAAAAAAGACGATGAAGTCGATGATGGAGAGCAAGATGACACACGCAATGCGATCTCAAGACTATTCAAGATGGGTACAGGGTCGGTTTCGGGTTGATCAGGAATCACAGATAGGGAAGATCGAGAGCAATTGAAAAGTGTTTTTGGTTCGATAACGATGAATGGAGAGACACGATGGCCGAAGGAAAGGTAATGAGAAAGGTGTTGGAAGAGTGGTGATGTAGAAAATGGAAACCATAAATAATACCGGGAGAGGCCGACTTAATATATCTCCCATATGATGAAAAGTCCTAAATGCAATTGCAAGCTAAGCAACGGTGGGCAACAAGTCCACATGTAGTAGGTAGCTGTAGACTGCCCGCATGCGGTCGTACTCGCAGAAGGCAACTACTACTGCAGAAGAATAAAAGCTGCCATTGACACTCAATAGCATTACTAAAAATCAGATATTGCGGCTTCGGGATATTGCCACAGGGGCGTGCGCACCCCACCAGCTCAATCAAAGCAGCGGCTATTTTATAGTCTAATATATGGTTATTATGAATTTATTTTTTATTTTTATACTTGTCAAAAGCAGTTCCAGTTTAGTGTCTCTGGGAACTCTAAAAGTTGTCGAGTTTATCTCGATAAATTATCGCAATTAAGCCTCTCTCTCTCCCCGAGAAAACATTCAATTTGTCCTTCTTGCTGCCGAGCCTTATGTGTCTATACATCTCATAGTAGATCTATACTGCATAGATAGAGAGAAGCGCAAACTTATCAATAAGCCAGAAAAAGATACTTCGAGGTACGTACTCGCAGAAGAACCAAAGCTGCGATATGACGTTGATCTGCCAATATTGCGGCATAGGACGGGACCCGGACGCTGAGGTCATAACCATGATTGTAGCAACCATCCTGTGTCAATATCTACGTCCTAGCTAGCCAGTTTCTCCTTTGTCAGAGTCGGAGAGACTCAGAGACCTATTGCCTGTCTCCTATGACAGCATAGACAGCAATAGAGAGCAGAGCGTTCTTCTCTGCTCACCATTCATCTGGCCTCCACGGCTCCCCAACAGTCCCTCTTCTCTTGCTCGTTGTCCTCGTCCCTATATTTACTCCAGAATCGCTCTCGCGTTCTGCAGATTGCATTATCTGAAACTTCCTAGCATTACTTGTTGCGGCCACTACCTCCTTCAATAGCCCATTATTACTGTAGGAGGTTTTATATGTTTTCTCTTGATTTAGGTGATTCTGCTCTCGCTGGGTTTTAACGGTAATAAAGACGTCGTTCTTTTTCGATCAAAGCCTTTCCAAGAGGTACTTGACATCTAGAATGTAAAGCTTTCTTTGGTTGTAATATTCAAGGGTCAATTCGAATAGCAAGTGTCCATCACATTGACCTAGAAGATGCCTGGACTATAAGTGAGTCACTTGCATAATCCGGGGATGCTCTCAAATATCGTTTTCAATTCTAAACAACCAATATACCTCAAAGAGTACTCATCTAAAAACTCTGTGAGACTGACTTGTTGGGGTTGGGTGGAAGGGGCTCGGGCTTTTGAGGATTATGAAAGGTTTGCTCCATGGACTTGAACCGAACTCTCACCAACTCCCAGGCCTTACTTACGAGGCGTCTTTTTGAGCTTTCTGCAAAAGGGAAGGCGCTGGCTCAAGTGATTACTGATGTTCATACGTTACAATCATAGGCTCCCAACGTCTGTCTTTTGCAAAGTCAATCATCTGGCCAAGATCAAGTGTAGCTATTGTTCTTGAAATCCTAGATACGCTCTTGTATCTCTCTTTTAAATTGTTTCTTCTGTTTCCTCTGGGTCTACGAGAAAGAAGTCTAGTCCAGTATGGGAAATGATATGCGACTACCCAGCAAGTTCTTTTCCCGTTGAGCTGCATTTCCTATTCTCGGCCTGGGCCTTTTGTCCTGTGCTATATTTATTGAGCTCGATGTTTTTAGCTTCGACGCCTGAGTACCAGATGGCAAAATGTTAGTTAGTATGCGTCAATTTAAAGCAGTGTGTTGAAAAGCCGAGTTTGGTTTACCATTTCTGTTATAGCTTCATCTAACTTAGGTCAGCTGTGGTCTTGGCAACAAGTAGCCACGTCGTCAAAATCGGGTTTTTTTCTTTTATTATTTAGAGGGGGTGAGATTTAGAAGTTACAGGTTAGCTACAATGTCGAATTCATGTTTGGCCTAAATTGCTACATTACGAAATAGCCAGACTGAAAGGTGCGCCTAGCAAGTTGAGGGTATTCAAGCTCGGCAAAAAGGTATCCTCAACGGGATTAGTATTAGTGTTCAATTCGACATATGGCACAGCGATCTTCTGGTCCAAGCTTGTTGAAAGGGAGCCAGAAAAAGACGGCAAAGTTGAATTAAGCCGATGTTGACAGCTTCCCATCGTTTGTCTTATTTGCTAGATGAAGGGAGCTTTGGCTCTTTTCTCCCTTGCTATATTTTTATCATAAAGCCAGTATTGGACGAATAAGAACAAGGCCAAGAATATCTGCAAGCAGCCACGTTTCGAGAAAACATCACAAGAGCCGAAAAAATTATTTCCAGAAGTCCACTTTGAAGTTTCCCTGTAATTTGTTTTTTGCAAAAAGAAGCACAGAGAAGAATCATACAAGATGTCTTAAAACCCTAATCGTATGAATAATCCACAAAATCAGATCCCGTTGCTATATTTATGGGCATGCCGGAATTTAGCCTTTTGCGCCCTGCAATTGTGGATGTGACTGTGTGGAGGCAAGATGAATAATTCAATATCAACATGATCCTATTTGGGCTCCTGTTTCCCATGATTCCTTTTTATAGACTTCAAGATAATCTGATCCAATTCTTTTCGTAGCTAATTATCCTACTAAGGCAACCCCGGATGACCTATCCCAAGCACATTTCTTGCAGGTAATTTCCCTGCTGGCCTCGGTGCAAACGCTCTGTGACCGCTTTATTCCCACTAGTGGCAAGATAAGAGTGATAGGGAGCAGGCTTGGTATACACTGTGCCTATTGACGGCTTGCCTCTCTCCATTCTCGGGCTATTTTCTGTCACTTTCCAGGCTGATACAAACGTTTGCTTATTTGTATAGCAAAGGAGCAAAAGAACAGGAGGGGCTATTCATCGGGCCAAACATCCCCCTCCCCCCCCCCAAAAAAATGGATAAAAAAAAAAAATATATATATATATATATATAGAAAAAGAAAAGACATGTGGTTCACCGATACAGGGGTCACTCTGCACTTGCGGGTAGAGGCTTGTTCCTTTCCCTTTTTTAGAGCAGAACCGACTAACCAGAACAGCCACGATCGACAATTCATCATACTAACATACACAGACAATGGATTTGCTCTCTGCTCCTGACACTCTTTACTTGCGTCACTACAACAAGCTTGATGTCCATAACAGACAAAGTGAACTAACATCAGACAGTATTCTTCTAATAAGCTCTGTACATTGGCTGGTTTACGCTCAAGGCTTCTCAGTAATTCACGACTGCATAATTTCTCAGTCTACCCTCATAGAAGCTTAGAGACGATTGAAACATCGGAAGTCATGGGCCCCTCCCATCGTCATCAGGTATCCATTAGTATTCTTGTCAGGAATAGTGCAGGTAGGTAGTTCTAGTGACACCAGCTGTAACAACACATCTGGATTCTCAATGTTAACTATCTGTTCCTCTAATCTACAACCAAGCCCAAGCCATATTGATCTGAACGAGCCTCTCCTTTGTCCGATAACAAACCAAGCCTCGGCTTATCGCGTTTACCATCTACCTGGATACCGGAGTTATCTGCAGATACGACCACCGTCACTCCTTCTCTTTAGCCACCGATCTTGACAATTACCCAGAATGGGCATATCACCTTAGTTCTCCTTTTATTTATGGCATTTTTCCCCTCCTAAGCGATCCCAGGGTCTCTCTTTTGCCTCATATACTCCCTTCATTACTTTCACTACTTTTCTCCAGGGTATAACCTTCTAAAACCCTCATGTCAGGAGCGGAACTACGGAACGACCGTTACAAGAGCTAAGTAGCTACATAGTACATCACGCATTTCTTGTTGACTGATTAACTGAGTTAAGTCGCTTCGCCGGCAACAAAGTTTGACGTCCTTGGTGCTGATAGCGACGTGATTGTATAGCGGTCTACGTCGGTAACTATCTTAGTGATTCATTATGTCGAGACTTCAAAACTTGCCAGATGATCAATTAAGAAGCCGCTGTGATCTATGTTAGGGTTAATAACCCACTAAGGAGCCATCTCAAGCGTATCTGGGGGGAACCTTGTTTTGTGTAGTTCAGCTTACTACGCAAGCCACTTCGGGCCGCCTAACGCGAATCGATCCCGCTCTACCCATGACCAAGAAGACATGCATTCCATTCGATATTTAAAAAGATCCTCGGGTGATTGAAAAAAAAATGCCAAGAAACTGGTCGAAATGTTATGCTATTCTCCCCAATTCTGCGCTATACTAAACAGGAAATATTAGCAGTCAAGAGGCCCTTGATGTGCTATATTAGGCTAGGCATTTAGATCGGATTCGGTGCAAAAGCTCGCTACGAATAACAAAAGGACCTGGAGAGTTAAGTTCTGTTAGTCAGTCTTGGACTTCTTGCCATCGTTGACAGAACGTGATACAAACAGCCATTGTCTCAGTAGTTAATCTTATTAAAATCGGTCACCTCTTGCTACCTGTATCTTTTTATCCCTCTTCGTCATAATGATTGTATTTTCATGTCTTGTGTTGTCTGATCTGGCATTGCAACAACTAGCGAACCCTGACCCTTCAGATGTCAACATATGTACCTTTCTCATCTAGCGTTACCAAGCTACGCCACCGAAATTAGTATCACAACCAGCACGCTGTTATCTATATATACTACTAGTAGCCCATAAATTTGACCAATTCACGAAGTAGCATAACTATTAAATAGATGTTAACTATGACTAGACTACCAGTTTTTGCGAAGTAGTCAAATAAACTGCTTGTACCTAGATAACGAGAACTTGTTTGTAGTAACATTGTCAGGATCTATGCCGAGTTTTGTGTAATTAAGAGAATAAGAAACCCTTATATATGGTAACCCTGTTGTAGTATGTCAACAGAGGTCTTATAGAATCAGCCTAATACTCTACGTCCTTTTGTATTGGTCAAACATTTTGAATAATCAGTTTAAGGCAGTAAATTTAACAACCGCACATCGCTATCCAAGTACATATATAGCATATCCAGAAGAGACGTGCATAGAACAAAAGTGTTAGAGTATAAGAAAATCACTTCTATTATTGGATTAGCCTACCCGCTCTGATAGATCCCGGTCTAGACTTGCCCAAAGATACGTTTTTAACGGCCTGGGTTATTTTAGAGAAAATAGCAAGGGGAAAGCAACGGGAAGTAGTTCGTCGATCTAGTATAACATCCATGTGTATCTCAGCTCACTTTTATGTAGATAAAATTATGAGCGTTATAACGACCGTGAACATCTTGCTAAAAGGAATGCGGACACCAAGAGCTACTACAGCAAAGCACCGAAACAGACAACCCTTCTGATTCGAGTTTCTCACAAAAGCCAAAAAAGCAGACTTTGCCTCTTAGACCATTCAAAATGGCAAAGATAACATACTAACAACACAGTGAGAAAAGCTCAAGAAAAAAAAGGTCCTAAAGGATGCTGACCAAGATGGAGTCCAGAGCGTACTACTATGAAGCCAAAAGGAACAACATACTCAATCCGGCAGACACTGTGGGCGGAACTAAGGATCATTGTACTGATAGCTAGCAATGATGTACTTTTATTTTCTTGTAGCAAGAAAAACTCAGAAAAATTTTTTTGTACACTATCAGCCGCTTTGGGAAAGGTTTAACTTATGAACTTTTGAGCTGCTATAGATATGTCCCCCCAATATGGGGATTTGTCATAACGGATAGTACTGCAAGCTTGGCTTGCTGGAGGTTAGGGCGTGCAATATGATAATAAGGTGCTATAGAGTTCAAGAGAGCCAGATACCAACAGTTATATTTTATATTCCACCAAGACTAACTCCGAAAGCAATAGGTGTGTAATACAAGAGTGTCATGGACGCCTATCTAAGAATTTTCATTTTGAAATAATGGGCTGCATATAGTAAAACCAATCGGTAGATTGTCTCCATAAATAATAGATACCCAAACTGTAAAAGTACTGGTTCTTTTCAATAGCGGTAACATTGTTGGCAATTTCAGGTACCGGTACCTGGAACAAAGCTTACTACACCAACTATTGATATTTGCCTTTGCTAATATTGTTCTGAAGTGACGATTAGCGCGGAGTGATACATAATGCTTCACCAGAACACAGAACATGTGAATATGGTCGTGACTTATGACCCTTCGCTGCATGCGGCTGTATATCGTACGCTTCTATGCGAGCAACAAAAGGACCAAAAGCCGTCTAAACAACGAATTGACATGAGAGCTGAGACATGGACAGACAGATTAGGCTATCGATTAACTAATTAGCTGACTAGAACATCAAGAAGTTAGAATTTGGATGATGATATATTCTGGAGCCTTGGGATGTTAGAAAGTAGACGATGATAGGCTGGCTGTTCATTGTTGCACCGAGTAGAAGTAGGTATAGCCTAGCTTACTATAGTATGGCCTATGCGTCAAGTTGCTCTCTTTTCTATTAGTCAATCTGATTCACTTTGAAAGCGGGGATCGTCGTTGGTTCCATTTCGTAGAGCTGTATTTTGCATTTTCCAATACAGCGATGTCTATCATAATTTTTTTCACCTATGTAAGATGCATAGCATATATTAAATTTTTTTATTCGACTAGTACTTTGATTTAATCCTTTGTCTTTTTGTTTGTAGTTGGTTGTGGGTTTCTCAACCCTGATACCCTTAAGCATGATGTACTGGTACTTGAGTGTTTACTCAATGAAAAGCAAACACCCTGATCGATGGCGTGTCTGGCCCTGTGCGATACGCTGTACTTTTAGTGGAGCTTGCTGGCGATACTAAAAAAAAATGTAAAAAAAAAATAAAAAAAAGCATTATACTAAATACTACTAGTATGTGGCGTCTGTTTAATATGCTACTGTGTGGCTGGCCTAATGGGCGAACTTACTGGCCTGCAGTGCACACTAAGCCCCGGATTTATTTAAGCATTCCACTAGGGTCTGTGCATACCCGGACCATGTTATGATCGTGATCGCCAAAATCCATATTTATTGGAACAAAACGAAACGATACGAAAAAAAACAAAAAGAAGAAAACGACAGAATCATCCGACCTTAGTAAGTCAATAATAGTGCTGCTGTTATTGATATCCTTCAACTTATGGTATATTCGGTATACGAAATCCGCGTCGGGAGGCTACTTACTCTCTCTATGAGGGGTTCTCAGATTGATCGTTGTTCTGCTTTCAAAGCGAGATAGGTTGGATTATTTTTGAAAACAAAATCACGTAAAACTGAAAACTGGCTGAAGCGAGAAATATAACATTCCTCAGTTCCTGAACTCAAAGCTCCTTTTCCTCCTGATTCCTCAGTAGAAGATAAGTTAAGTAAAGGTGCGCGTTTTTGACAGGGGGATAATTAACAAGAACGGCTACCACTAGGATACGCACTCCCTGC
This sequence comes from Endoconidiophora laricicola, assembly GCA_001640655.1. Lineage (NCBI taxonomy): Eukaryota > Fungi > Ascomycota > Sordariomycetes > Microascales > Ceratocystidaceae > Endoconidiophora > Endoconidiophora laricicola. The sequence goes on from LXGT01000014.1 coordinate 146,450, forward strand.
TTAGACTATCATGATGACTCGCCCAGACTCGTATACGTAAAAATTCAGCAATCTGCCTGAAATTTTCCAACCGTAACCATCTAATAATAAATGGAATGCGCTTGAAAGAAGCTATGTTCCTTGATGCAGACACGGCAGGCCAACCTATCTGGACGTCCTGATTTATTGTGTATGTATGTAATCAATAAGGAGGGGCGCGTGCTAAGACGACAAGTATATACTCTAGTCTTGATTATCAAGTCCCCACCTTAGACATTATCGTGACACGCGTTCTTTTGGACTGTAGACCCTTTTTGAGTCTTACTGCCCCCGAGGTGGTACTATGCACACTGATACTCAAAAGAGACCATGGCTGAAGTAGGGAGCAGAACTAAGAGATATGCGCAGATAATTAAGTAAATACTACGTAGAAAGTATTATGTATATTGTCAACTAGAAATATCATTATAGAGTTTCATGCTGTCTTATGATTCCACACGATGAGATTATTTTTTTTCTAACTCATTACTCGATTAGAACACACGATGAGATTGCAAGAGTGTACCATATTCTTCTAGTCTAATTGCATGCTAGAGATAGTGCACATAATTCCTTGTGTGCTTTGTCTAGACTGCTGTAAGACAGTTTGATGGTTGGGTTTGGCCAGTAACTCACTCGCCTGTTGGGGGCCGAAAAATTCAAGACAAAGATTATCTTCGACAAACATCATGGCTTCTCCAGTTCTGTTTGGTCCTCGAAGTAGGATTAAACTTGGACCTTGTCCATTCAGCTGAACATGGTTTCAGAAGTGACTAATGGAGGAGCTAGGATATAAATCAAGCACGACAATATCTGCTGACAACACTAAACCGACATGGCATTCGTGCGCAGCGATATTTGAATGCTAATCAATAAATCATATAGCTGCCACCCGGGTTGTGCTTGTCAAATAGCGACTTGTTTGTTTTACTGGCTTATGCCATGATGGGACGAAGCCCTTTTGAGGCAAACTATGCTTTTAAGGAAGTCAACGAGAAAGGAATTGAGAGACGTATGATAGGCTTTAGTAGCTATGATGCAAACTTATTCATACCGAGCAGGCTATATTCCTTTGCTTTCGATAGCGTCACGTAGACTCTGATAGACCAATGATATAACGAATAAAAATCCAAGCTATACTCCAAGTATCTACGTAAATACACTGACTGCTTTCAAAGAGCTCGTATGTCATATCTCTCGGGGCTTCGCCTTTACACTGCAGCGAGAAACTCGTACTAGTAATAATCATATGAGAGAAGGAGATGAGAAACTAGCACTTTATCTAACACCAGTGAAGAAGGATCTCCTTGAAAGATGTACTAAAAACTATGCCGCGGAACATTTCTGGTAGGAATTGTTTTCTCGTCTGGTTCCGCACTGATTCATTGCCCTTAGCTTAGCCATCTAAGACAGGGTATTCCATCCTGTATCTTCTAGCTACAGAGAGAGATATACATGAATATACCTAGGTATTCTTGACAGAGTATATATAGTAGCAACACATAATGTCTTCCCTTGCTTAGAAGCCGACTGACTTGAAAGCTAGCGAATAGTATTGCGAGAAGAACGAATAATTGGTAGTGGGTACGGTACGTGGGCCGTGATATGCCATATCATCCCGTTGTGGTCCTTTACAGGACGGCACATAATGCCATCTGTACGTAACGGTCGGTTGATTGCAGCTTCACAACATGTTCTTGTGATCTTTCCATATCTTGTCTAGACGCCGAAACCAAGCTTGTTAACTTACCAAATGATAACAGGGATTAACATACCGTGACATGACCCAGAGGGAGGAGAGGGGTTCTTAAGCTGTATTTTTCCTTTCGCTCAGTACACGATATTGGTCAGCTTTTTAGTAGTAGTAACTGTGCAATAGCAAAGCTAGTCATCCATTCAGGCCCGGTCCAGGCTTTGAGCTGACGACTTTTTTAATATCCAAAATGCTCTAAAATAGTACGCCATGTCTGGGTCTGCTCCTTCAACGCTCAATCTGCAATCTGAGATGTCGCCGTTCACATTTGCCATATATTCAATTGCACTTACGATATCCAGTCAGAATTTTCGGTTTATTACTATTTTTCTCATAATAACCCTTTCAGTGAGTGAGGTGAACCAAACAGCATGCCTGTAAGCAGCAGAAAAATATAGGGGGACTGTAGGAATTCAATCCATTTTACCTCCTAAAATACAGCGTATATTATAGGGTTTGAAAATAGCTACATCTAGTTATTGCTAGCCAATCAAGTTGGATACTGGGTATAAACCGTAATTTGAACAGTCCAGAATGGACAAACTTACAGAGATAGCAAAGTTACAATAGACAATGTACATGCTTCCTGCAATGTGTCCTAATAATGGCATGTTCGAAATAATGAGCTTAATAACACTTCATGGGTGATCTTATATCTTGTCCAACAGAGGCACAAAGGATCATCCGAATCCAGCAGCTATTCATGAGAGTTTTTGCGTAACGCACCTAAATCGAGACACCTGTATATGGCCTGGATAGGTAGTCTTGGAATACGCCCCTTCATACGTGAAGGCTCTGATATGATAATTCCATAAACGCCTATTTTGATAAGCTTCCTATGTTATTATCAATACATGCGATGTTACAAGATATTGTCTACCGACAGCCTCGTACTGGGCCGTAGTGTCTAACAAGTATGGAGCGGCATAAAATCTACTGAATCGACTGTTTTGAGTGTTGTCTCGAACGCGGTGGATAAACGATTGGCAATCATCAATTTATATAGGTGAAAAGGTGTAACACACGGGATCTATGAGTTGAAACCCGCGGAAAATAATTATATCTGTCATTATGTATAAAATGAGTGCAGCGGCCGTAGAAGGTCGACTGGTAAGCATTGCCGTATAGCATTGAGCGTTGTAATTAGTTGGTTGTATCACGGCACGGCAGCAATAAAATCACGAATAATCACCGAAAACGGAAGCGATGAGCGGCCAGACCAAAGAAGAAGTGTGAGGTTCGTGCATACATATAGTGTACGCACCATGCTGCCAGTATTTTATACTAGACAAGCTAGTTACTACTTGTCCATGGCATTTTAGTAGATACACATAGAACGATCACGCTGCGTGGAGATACAAAACGGATCGTTATAAGCAAAACCATATACCATTGTTAGATTCCATCAAGCAACAGTCGAACTGATACGGGAAAGGGCATCAATGTAGGAAGGTAGCAGAACAAGTTGAAGCTTCAAGAACGCCGATATCGACAAAGCATCATTGCTTTCTAGAGAAGATAGTTGTAGGAAGACGAGAGCCTGTCTCCATGACCAGGTCAGCGCTTCGATATGGTTGAGGACTGCAATAGTAAGGACGTCAACAGCAGCAGCGACAACAAAATAGTTTCTGCCACGTCTAGGGCTATGCTATTTCTTTGAAATATGCATTACAGAAGCGAACTGGAACGCGAGGCGGCCGACTCTATCGTGGTTGCAGATTCTGGACTTGTTAATTATTATTATTATCATTCTTATTCAGTTTCCTAGAGCTATGAAGATACTTGAGAGCTTGTTGAGGGTGGGTGGCTACGTTAGATAGCAACAATTTTTATCAATGGTACGCTGACGGTGAGAATTGAATAACTAATGCACAAAACGAAATCGGGACATGCTTGTTTGCATATTTACACCTGAGAAGTGTTGCTGCATCTGCAGGCTAAAGCAAGATCTTTATTGTACGCACACAATCTCTGAAAATAGAACTTGCTATTCGCGCCTTCATCGTGGATTATTCTGTTTACGATAGGAAGCTGCGTCCCGGTACTGTGTGGTAATCAATTGGTTGGCTCTAATCTAATTCATGACATCATCTACTACTAGACTAACCCTCAATTAGGGTTTATTTTCATTATTTATTTTCTCTGCTGTTTAGCCCACAGTTGAAGTAATGTGGATTGACTAGTGATAGTGAGGTTCTAATGAAGTCAATATCTAATGACGGGGGTTTTCTTTCCCATTATCAAGTAAATACAATTTTTTTTTAATAAAAATCTTGTTCTGTTTCTAGAACTATAAAGATACCAGTAGTTATCGTTCCTATGCTAGAATATTCCAATTAAGTTTGGTAGTGTAAGTGTTAGCGAGAATATTTGGGTACATATACTCAACACTAGTGATAAGGCTCATTGCCAATCAACAGCCTGCCGCCGATACAAGGCTTGCCTTACTGCTACTTCGCAGAATATATTCTGGCTCACCGCCATCTTTTACTACCTATTCGAAAAGCTTACACAAAACAAGCTCAAAACTATTGCATGTAAACTGTTAAGGTTGTTCGGTGCTATAAGCCGTTGCGACAATATAAATGCTGTTGAAAGTGGCAAATTGGGCTGCTCACGATGACTGGCTGAACGTTGGCCCCAATGCCTTGTTGACTGAGCCTTGTGTCTTGCGTTGACGACGCCCCCCTCCATGAACGCCAATATTCCGCCCTCCAACAGCGGCATTTTCTTGCATCTGATTCGTTCCGATAGCCTCACAACAGCTTAAAACTCGATATAATATGTTGCTACCCGTGCCGTGTTGTACACCACGCCTTATTGTTCCAGTGGAAAACGATCAGTCTAATATTCCAGGGAGGCGGCGGCCCCCCAGTAGCGCATCTCTTTTCTGGAACCATGCTTGTGTTGCTGTAAAAGTTTGCAATGGAACCCTGCAAAAAATATCTTGAAGCTAGCTGGGCTCTGTCGACATATCGCCAACTAACGAGCAGTACCAGCAGCCTCTTACGCAGTCCTTTATATAATGCTATCTGGGTGTATAGCTGTTACATTCATTGTAGCTGATTGCTAGAAAAAATGCAACTTCCACAGAACAATCTTATAAACTCTATGGAGCGTTTACACCAGCGGCAATACTGGCCCTATATCTATCATCTCAACTTATGCTTTTTGTCCAGGAATGGCCTTTCTTGCTGGCCGACAAGTACCAAGCCCGAAGAGGCATTCCCAGGTAAGAGATATATTGTATTAAGTATATAGTGCATCTTACTAAGGGGGCTTGTCTTGAGAATGAATGCCTTTTTTTTGGTGCAGCAACATGACGTCAAAGCCGCAAAGTGGGATAGGCTTATGACACAACGACTTGTTCGCTTCTTTAGCTTGCATGTGAGGCTTTTGTTTGTATAGACACCTTTGCACGCTTTGATAGTACAGCTCATGTGGTACCAAAAGGCGCCATGTATCTATATGTGTGAAGATGAGGCTACTATATATCAGCGTCAGGTTATGCATATAAGCATGTATATACATATTTGTCCCTACCGTGATAAAACAGTATCTGCCAGAGTCACACGAATGTCAAACATTTCGTTCCCAGGGCTTGCTGCTGCAGCAAATTTAATCCTTCGGCGCTATGGAGACCGTCTTTTGTGATGTATAGTGCTAAGGCAATGCCATGCGAGTATTACCCAGCAAGAGCATATATTGTTTGTTCTGCTTGTGCTCGACCTGCTGTCACCTAGAACATCATATCAGTTGCTGATTTTCATCGGGGTATTGGCTTTGAAACAATATAGTTGCAGCACTGCCGCCGTCCTCTCTCCATCAGTCAAATATCTCGACTGGAGGTTAAGTTCTTTCTTGCGATCTTCTCGCAGCCTGAAACTTTGGTTTCCCCGACTGCGATAGCCGACCCCAGCCATAATACATGCCATACCAAGTGATGTATATGGCGCATGTGCGGCCAAAGTGGTTGCTGCAACTAGTCTATATCTGCAACATATACTTTGAAATCACAAAGTACCTAGACAGGCTTCAAATAGAGTAGAACTATATGAAGTCTATCAGATACTACAAGAGTAAGGGAGAACAAAAGCGTGTATGTATACATGCATACACATAATGACTATATTGAAAATTGTATTGTGCAAATCTTAACTTTGATGCAAAAACATCCAACATGCGGCATTCTAAATTCCAAGTCGTAAATTTGAGTCTTAAGCCCACAGGAGCCCTTTTTTTGCAGATTTCACCCATCACGACCTTGTGCTGTTTCGGGCCATCCCTAGATCTTTCATGCAACATCATTGGCTAGTTCTTGACATGGATATTCCCCTCTTTTTCATTTCACTAGTTGAGTTTTTAGTTGAGTTTGCTTTTTTTATTATCAGTAATTTTATCATATTTCTAGAACTATGAGGAACAGTCTCAGTATTTAGGTATCTAAGAGATGTTCTATAGTCTTAATGCCGGATGCTTCAAAGGCATTATGTTATTGACTTCAGACACGTCTAATGGGACCTCTATGCGTTTCGTTCTGGTTCATACATAAGGCGACCCTTTATAAGTCTCCTCAGTACTAGCCCATCATCAGTCAAACCGTCCGAATAAGGCTTTGAATGCAGCTTTGAACAGGGACTTTGGCATGCAATATCAAGATGCATATGATCTAGTAACCAAATGCAACCTATATGTAAAAGGAGACGCAAGTCGCATGAAAAGGTCTTCACCGACGTTAACAATGCCTGAATAATAATATCCGAGAGATTATATATCGTCTCGGTGCAATTATTGCTTTAGTCAAATCACACGACGATACAACAAGCTAGAAACATACGGGTATTACACGGAGAAAGTGATGGGGGGAAGAAGAAGAAGCAAAAAGGCAGCTATTGTCTGCTGGATCAGATGCATACGACGACCCTTGATATCAGAGGGTTACGCCGTTTTGTCCGTTGCCTCAAACAAAACAGGACGGGTTGCATCTCGTTGTTGATGCAGTATTTGGCGCTTCACCACTAGCTTAACTTAGTTAAGTCAGTCAGGTTGACTAGAGCAAGGGAAAGGGGGGGGGGGGGGGCAGCTAACAGATTTTCCATATCGTGAACTGGTACTATGTATGCGATTTACTGCCAGAGTTGAGTTCTCCTTCCGCTGGCCAATGGTTAAATACTTCCCAACTGAATAAGTAAATCATGTACTAATTGCAACAACCAGCAACAAGAAAACTGAAAAGGCATGTCCATATTTGCGTGCGTGATTTTCCTAGCTCTTTAGTCCATGGTGGATATCCAATAACTAAGTAGCCTTTTTCCTTACAGTTGATTCGACTTAAACATTTGCTTAGTTGGTAGACAATCACAGAGGCTCATCATTATTGCCCAACACGCTCTGTTTGCTCCCTCTATATACGACGATCAACCAAGTTGTTCATCCTTTTTAGCATATTCGGTAGGGTGTTTATCGCAGCAGCTCTGTGACAATCATCTTAACTTACTTCTTGTAAGTGCAAGCATCCCCAATGCCCCCCCTAGAAACAGCGCCGCTGGTTCGCGTCCGGCTGAATCCATTCGAAGCATACCTCACCATCAAACCCTGTTCCCTGTCGTCGCGGGCTGCTACTCTGCTTCATGGTGCCTCTTCCTCTTCCTACTGCTACTGCTACTTTGCTGCTTCCTACTACTAGTAACAAGTAGCTAACAGAGGAAAGCTGTCAACTTCTTTGCACTACGATGCAATACTGTATAATGGTATCGTGGCATCTTGATTCGACTTTCTTCCCAGTCTTCCGCCGTGCAACATCTGAATCCCCACATATCGCTTGCTAGGCCCTTTCTTTCTTTCTTCCTCTCCGAGCAAACATTATAAATAAAAAGAGAAAAGACAACAACACGCAGTGGGCCTTCCTGTTGATCAACTCGGCCAGTGTTGCAATCAAAAGCTATGAAGGGAATCGTGGCAGCGCAAAAGAATGGCAGCCCATCGCATTTTTCTCAAGAATTACACAAAAGAACAGTTTTGTATAGACCCATGTGGGTTGCATTTTTGTGTTATACGTAGCAGTATATCATACGTAATAAAGCAATAACAGGCCAAGATGAGGTAGAACAATGTCGTTTCCAACTTTACTTGTTCAAACGTTCAGTACACGAAGTTCGGTCATGTCCGCCAAGATATGTTACATATTCTCATATAATATAGACACTATATACTTCATGTACGTATGTAGGTCATGAGTTGCTCCTTATGCTTTTAGTCCCTTTGATAATGATCAATTACTGCATTAGTAACGGGTTAACTGTCGGCATAATGTGTCGTTTGTCGGACTCCTGCCCAGCCCATGCATAAGCCAACCAAGCCATCGTGAAATGTCTCCTAATCGTCACCGACCGACGAAAGGGCTAGAAATATCTTAACACAGTTATCCTTGAAACAAAGACGTCAGAAATTCTAGATGGCGTTCTTATGTGAAGGCCCTGGTCTGTACAAAACATATGACTATCAGTCGTCTTATTCTTACCCTTCTTCAGTGGCTACAAGAAACTGGAGAAAAAAAAAATTATGTTGACTGTTCATTAGTCCTCCAAGATAGCCTAAAAAGACGTGCAACCTAGAGCAGAGAAAGACTGTTATATAATCAACTCGGTACATCCATTTTTGAAAGTTCTGTTTTGTATATTGCCAATGATGGACTAGTCTCGATATAGGCATACTAGCACGCAATCAAATTTCGCTGACAGCCAGCTATGTATGATACTGTTGAGTAAATTCATACTTACTATATATTCTACATTGGCAAGGTTAGTTCACACAAAACAGGCGCCCACTCTCATCGTGAATTTTGGCCGGCTTTAATTCTACCAGAGCAGATTCACTAGCAGCCTCTAGTAAGCCAGAGCCTTGAGGACGAGTAGTGATTTTTTTTTTTATCGCCGAGCATATACTTAGAGCAGCCAACCAGATTATGAACAAGAAGTTGGTTTCTTAGCACGATCAGATTTTGAACAAACGGTATAGTTCATTCTTACCAACTATACGTATGCTAAAGAGACCTATCGCTTTCAACTCGATGCCCACAAATTTGCTTCAGATATTTGCTTCTCTCAATCTGAATAAGGGCGAAGGCCGACATTCTTAGAGGGCGTGAATCAAGTTCGCATCTACATGGTATGATCTCTCGAGGGGTGTGAAACTAATAATAGGCAATGCGCACTAAGACAAAATAGAAACGTCACTGACTAAAGAAAGAATGTCAGACGAGTAAGAGACAAACCCTAACTTAGCTCTTGACCGCAATCACCCACCCTATCTCAGAGCATGTAGGGTAAAACAGATACTATGATGTTGTTATTTATTTACAGCAGTTCATTATTTCACCTTGTCAAAATCATACTCTACTTCACAATGCCTATATTTCGTACTTGATCCAGATTCATAGTGACTTCATGATCAGGCTGTAATGCCGTCATACCAACCGCAATGGGTACCCAAGAATTCAAATAACAAGGCCTAGACGAACAGAACATTGAATTTTTTCTTTGAAAAAGGGTTCAAGGATCGTAGTAGTAGCATGTAGTTGCACGCCTGAGAAAATGAGAAGACGCAACCAGTAAAAGGGTTCTGCAAGAGGGTTCGGGGTAGGAAGAGATAATACGGATACTACCCTCAGACCAAAGTGCTCTTTTTTTTATTCTCTCCTTTTATTGGAGCCGATTGAATTGCTCGTTTATTAACAAGTTTGGACAAATGATATGTTGAGCATTATTTCACATTGTTGAATATTCTGGTCTAGTAGAATCACCTCTAAGAAGAAGTTGGCTAAATTGTGGAAGATTTTATGAAAACATAGGATTTCAGGCGAGGCTTTTGTTTTTATTTTGCAAAGTTTTCGTATACAGAAGAAAAAAAAAAGATAACAGATACATTTGCCAAATGAATACGCGGCGCGGAACAGTGAGAAAAAGTATGAGGACCCAAAAAATTGATATGTTTCGCCTTCTTGCTTTCTTTTCTCCAACCTCGTGGATTGTAAGGCCCAGGCGGGGAAAAGTATCAGGTCTGGGCCCGGCTCATCGTTGCAAATATATACCTATCAGTTATCCTTGCTACGAAAATATGTTATAGAGCAGTCGTTAATGATACCAAGCATTAACAACAAGATCATTATGATTTGATATATCCCGTACTGTGTCTATAATCTTCGTCGTGCTCTACCAAGAAAGAGCGACCCAGGAAAGCAAGTCACCGATACGTGCGTGATCTAAAATATTCCGAGCAATCCTTTCCTTCTCTTTCCAGAGCCGATGTTTAGAGCATATTATACTTAGACAAAGTGACCCCTCACTAACTGATAAGCCGTCACTTACAACTCCCCCCTCCCCCACCTGTCATATTGTGAGCACTTTTTTTTTTTTTCCATTGCCCTTAGTTATCTCTACTTAAGAGGATTAGTCAACGAGAAAAACACTGAATTGGTAGACTTTGTCAATGTCTAAAACGCATCGTTATAATATACCGGAACTAAACCTTCTTATAACGCATGATTTATTTAGCCAAGGGTTTTTGACATGGAAGAAACGAAAGCTTACCATCTTCTCTTTAATCTTGACAATAGTACTTACCTTTTGCAAAGACGCTGGCTTAGTTGAGCTAGTCCACCCGTGCCGTACTATAAAAGGGAAGTTAAATGGGTCAGGATAACATGTTTTTGCTAAATAGCCATGCTGATCAGATAAGATATGTACTTATTAGTAGTTTCCAGCCTCTTATTTCCTGGTTTTACTTTTTTTATTCTTGCCTTTATTTCTGCTGCTCGTATCTCTCGCCAATGTTTAGTTATCCACTTCACACTTCTTCAAGTGCAGGATATTGGCACTAGCAAGGCTAGGGCACAATCATTTTCCCTTCTTGTTTGGCTTCTAGGCTCAATCTATAGCATTTGTTTGGTAGATGCAAGAACTAGTGCCAGTGGTAAGAGTCATAGTTGTAAGTAATAGCAGTACTAACAGTAAGTAAAAGAGTGTGAACAGCGGTTTTTTCCCTTTTGGTAGTGAATGCAACGTTTATTTCTGCAGTTTAACCCACCCATCTTGATCTTCTGCATTATCATGATGCCTTCTGTTGCATATTAACAGGCTGTCTACCTGGCTAAATTACGACATTGTCGTTCATGTTGGTTTAAACGATAGAAGATGTCCCAGAACGAAACAAACGGTCTAGACTCTACAAAATTTCACCTTATGTTACTTATCTGTCGTGTCTGGACTGTTCTGGGAGCTAATAGTTGATAATTGGCTTACAGTATCAGACACTACAAGGCCCCTCGTTGCAGTTACATGTGTGTGTGTATGAGCTTGTGAAGTCGTATCATGACAAGTAGCTTCAAAGGTTTACAAAGAGTGTATAATCTTGGAATTGGTTCACTAGAAATATTTCTATCTTAGCTATAGCTACAGAGATGTATTTGTCATAAGTCAGTGTTAACCTAAAAAATGGATATAAGAATTGAAGCTTTTCGAGTTAGCTCATAATCTTCCTAATGCAATATACGGGTTAGGGTACACAATGCAGTGAAACAATTATCACTATGAGCAATTTTTGTAGAGAAAATATCATCTCGGCAGAACCAGTGTGAATGCTGAATGTGGGTACCATTATTAACTAGCGATGAGCCCTATTACTAGGGTTAAACATATATATCGACTTATTCTCGCAAGGGCTTACACTACTATCTAAGGCTTGAAGGCAAACTCCCTGGCCTCACAGGAACAATAACTATATATACAGTATCTTCTCAAGTTCTAGAAACTGAATTAAGACTATTAAACAAATTTTTTCTAACTACATAAATGGAAGAATACTCTAGGTATTATTAGATGTTAGCTTCGTGTTGGAGAATTATCAGAACACCGGAGCATCACCTTTACTAGCTAATACATCTAGCTTTCTGACTTTACTACAAGATTGTTCAAACTAGTATTTTGTTCTCTTTCAAAGCACCTACTGAATAAAGTAATCTTGCCATCTCTACTCTTACAACCGTAGAACTGCAATTGGAAGACACTTAATATAATGCGGAGACCAAGAAAGCCGAACTAAGAAATAGATAACTTATAACAAGTTCTTTACAACGAAATAATCTTAGCTATCGACACAGAAGAGAGCTAAGCTTGAGCTTGTTGATGTTACAACGGTACAACGGTGGATGATGCTTTGAGATATTTACGATTAAAACAGCAGAAAGCAAGCTGTATGACTATTACTTCATCGGTATACGATAGATCCTCAAAAAGAGCTTCGTTTTATGCGTCCTATAAAATCCTGAGCCATATTCTTCTTACTTGATAAGACCTCCCAAGGGCGATTTCGTTTCTATCTATAGCAAACATTCAGAGACAGGGTCTTCCTTTCGTAGCATCGAAGATGCCATAGCCCGCAGTCCAGAGGCCCTTCCCAATTCGATCTAGATTTTTACCTGACTTAATATCTGATCCTGCCCTCAAGAGATCCCTGATTCTTGAGTAGATAAAAGAGATAATTAAATGAGAAGGGGGAAAAAGAAAAGAAGCCCGGACGAGGATTAGGATGAACATACCAGCTTAGGCTGTTTGCATATTCTATTTGACCAACTACTACTACTTATAAATGTAAAATCAAGACTGAGATATTGCTGACGTGTTACTGCTTTAGCAAGCTATGGACATAGGTTATATTCATGTATTCGGATTGTTTTTTGAGGGAATCGCATTTACATGCTTCGGTACCGTTAAAAGTTAACCTTCATATTATGCCCATGTCCGTCAAGGATGGATGGAGTCAGAGTTTGAGGCATTCAAAATCGGATATATAGAAGTGTTATGGCTGCTTGTACTTTCATGATTCTTTTTTTTTTTTCTTTATCTTTGGAATACCCTCGTAATATTCACTTGAGATACAGAAAGGGGTTAAGAAATACAATCGCGACTATGTTATGCTAGCTTACTATGCTTGTCTACCTGATATGTGTAGATAATGTTGTGCAAGTTGCCATTCAACCCTGTGTACCAAGAAAGATACATGTTGGGGTGGCTGTATTCTCTTGTTAACTTGCCTTTATTAGTTAAAAAATTTCTCTTATTTTCTTCTACCACCTTGTCTGACTCGGTTGTAAAATTATCCCGCTCATGTCTTTGGGATTCTGTGAACTGATTGCTGCGTCTGGGCATCCATGTCCGAGGTGACCGGAAACAAGGTGATCTGACGTTAAGAAAAAAAGAAAATATATAAGACCAAAAACGAAACAAAATCTCGTAATTATAGGAGTGACATTTTTTCTTTTTCTTTTTTCTTAGAAATATACAACGACACCTGACCGAACTCGGCTCCATCAAGAATTGTTTCTTATTTTCTTTTCCGGCGTGCTCGGTCTGTCAAGCTGCTAGTACGGCATCTGTCTATCAGAAGTCAAATGATATAAGACTTATACTAGACTGATATCGGACTCGGATTTTTCTATTTGTGTGCTTTTGTTTAGAGAATTACCCGATGCGGGCACTTTCAGGACAAGCATGGTTATGAATGGAAAAGCTAGGTTGTGAGAACCCGCAGGTAGGAGGCCTGGGATGTCTGGCCAACTAGAAATAGAAAGAATAAAATGAATAAATGGTGACGAGCGTGTGTCTGAGAAAAGGATTCAAAGGTTCAATTGAGAGACAATATATGATAGAGCTAGCTGGCTTTCAAGGCCGGTTATAGCTGATATGATGATGGATGGCCTGAGCATCGTAACTGATTGTGATGTCGAAGCAGTCTAAGTCGTATGAAGCGGGTTGGAGCTTAGTGAGTGGCCAAAGAGAAGTCAATGTGTGTTCCTCTAGGATCTTTGAATTATTTTGTGAATTAGCATAGAGCAAACGTGCTTTCCTCCAGACAAGCATCAGAAAATGTCAGGCTAGGTAACAGTCAATATCGCGAGGGAGGACTCAACTTTATCCGCATACGGGCATCTATGGCAGAGCTTCAAGTTTAGACAAGCATCAGAAAATGTCAGGCTAGGTAACAGTCAATATCGCGAGGGAGGACTCAACTTTATCCGCATACGGGCATCTATGGCAGAGCTTCAAGTGATGGTTAGTAAAAAAGAAAAAAATACCAGATTCTGTATAATTCTATACTGTCAGACATCCTCATTAGCTGCAGCCAGCCAGCTGTCCGCATGAGAAAATCGGCTCCAAACCAGATATGTTGTCAGACAGCCTGCCGAGCACACGGGGGGATGTGCCCACTTGATAGAATAAACAAGAAACAGCACGCCCTAGGCCCTTAGTCTGCTCGACAAGAAGGAGAAGTGGTGGCTGATTGTTACTAGGCCTTTCAATGATTTGAGCCGTCGGCGTGATAGGGGTGTAGTCTACACGCCAGTAGAAACGATCCGAAGGCCGAGCATCGTCACGGCCAATAAAAAGAAATAATCACATCATTCGTAGTGATATAAGTAGTAGTTCTGGGGCAGTGTTTAGAGGATTTGAGCCAAGCTCGTCGTGAGTATCTGCGCATTAGTCGCCTGCTGGCCTGTCTATCATCTCGAAAAAAGTAACAAAGAACAATAAGAATCAGACAGCCCGACGCCACTGACGGGCGAACGGACGCATCTGTCGGCTTCTTCTTCTTCTTCTTGGCCGAAAACTGACAGGCCTGAGGGGACAGGCAATAGTGCTGATGACAACAAAGGCGCCCTTGGGCGGCCGCCGCAGCTGATCTAGCTGACCCTTGTCTACAGTAACAGCGTATTTGCGTTGTCTCCCAGCTTTGGAGTTGGTTATTTATCGATGATCTGTGTGTATTAGTGGCTGTCTATCTGTGGCCGGCCATTGCTTAGCCATTGGAGGAAAAGCGCAAGCCTTGTTTGGAGGAACAGTCACGGCTTGTTGGCCTACTTCGGTGTGTTTCGTTTCGTTTCGTTTCGCTTGCTCGTCGGAGCTTAAGGACTGCATTATGCATATGATGCTCATTAGCTCCGAGGGACTCTGTAGCGCTTGGAGACAGTGTAACACCGTAGATTCTGGTTGACGATGTTGGTGTGGATCAGTTGCTTGAGGTGCATAAAGTGGCTTTTGTTATTTAAATCCGAATGATTCAAGTCTCGAACATTATCTTTTTGTTTACCGACGGGGTTAAGACGGAGTATTTAGCATAGGGTTATAGACAGAACCTTCATTTAATGAGACGTTGTCATTGGATGAACATGTTTAATTTTATTGTCATATAGCAATCGCTCGAGTTCCAGAAACACGAGATGGTTTATTGATTTGCAGCAACCACCCCCCTTGCCCCGCTCCCCCCAACCAAGCGACCGCCTTCGCTGCCAAATCTTATGTTTATTTTCGTGACTAGAGTTTCTTTTTATCTCCCGCCAGCGCATTTCAGGGTCTTTGCTAATAGTAGAAGGAAGGCATAGTAGGATTGCCAAAAGAAACACCCAAATCTATTTCAATATCTATATACTTGTGTGTACTTGTGTCATTTACCTACCGGCCAACAGCATATGTCCTATCGGGCCATAAGCCTTCTTTTTTTATTGGGCTCGCTCGTGTCTCCTGTGGTCTACATATGAGATTGGCGCTGCGTAGACGTGGCCGGCTGTATATTGGTTGGCCGAGGCCGCAAACGAAGGTGATATCTCACCTGCTGATGCTGATAATCATCAGAACCCCCCCCCCCCCCCGCTTCTAAAAAGGCGTAGAGGTAGCAAAACGTATGGAGAAGGATGAGTAAGCGTCGGCATGATTTCCAAGGGTCGTCAGCTTTGGAAGCAACCTGCAGAGCTTAGTTGGCGCAATAGCGTGCAGCTGGCTTTCTCTTTATCATTCTTTGTATATCTTGGCGATATGCAAGCTTGCTGTATGCCGGCGTTGTTGGGGGAATATCGAGTACTATGGGGTTATTAGTCTTATCAAGACCCCTCATGATCTATCCTCTTTTTCATGGATAATTCAATATTCCCTGTAGGCTAATCAGCAGATAAAGTAAGTACCGAGCTTAAAGTATAACTTACTTCTTCAAGGCAAAGGTAAATATGGAGAGTTGATAGTGCTTGTGAACTATAGAAGTTGTATTGGGCCCACTCTGAGAAACTATCCTGTTATTAGTGATATCTGTACCACTTTGTCTTACAGGAGCTCGAGGTGCTGATCAATTTATGTCGTTGATATATCTTGTCTACACAAGTTATGAAAAACATAACTCGTTTATGTTAGTACTCTTGGTAAAACTTTTGATTCTAGTTCAAATAAGCCAAGTGCTTATACTCAGAACTGCGTGAAACTGCCTCGTTGTGATCGGCAGGATGCCTTCTGCATTGGTTTGAACTAGCTGACTGATTACTGATATATATCATGTCTGCCTACAACACTATGAAGCAGTGCGTGGCTAATAAAAACCGAACCCCAAAGACCGGCATTTCCCTCCATCTGCATACAGTGGCGTGTGACCTTCAATTCTTTTTCTTTTTCTGTGAGGGGGAAGTTGAAATTGGAGCCTTGCTCCACAGCCACCCTGTCTTACTCTTTATATTCCGTGCTTTATACTTTCCTGGCTCCTTTCTGGTTCCTTTCTGGTACTTTTCTGTTGTCTTGCGCGTCAACCTATATGTATGGTGGCTGGTTCTTTCAATTTATCCGACGCGGAGCACGGAAGCATGCCGATTTGGCTTGTTGGAAACTTACTTCGTCTTAGATCAAGTGATTAATTGTAGCAGGCATATCAGTAACGCCAGTTTTGATCGTCCAGAGAATCATAGATCGAGGTAGACTGTTCTAGCATAGTAGGGAGACAATCATGATGTCTATCTATTACTGACTATATATGTGCTTTCTAAGAACAGATGGAGAATTGCTGATGTCAAATGAATACAGCCCATCACTCCCCTTGCCACGGTATGCAGCATGATTCATGATCAGGTTTTCCAGCCCTGCTCTCAGACTAGCGAGCTTCTACGTAGTCGTATAGCAGGGTCTCTCTGCCGTGCCTAGGGGCACGCTTCCACTGACGCAAGGAGGAGCTTATTGGTAACTTGAAGAGTCCTTCGTTTGTTTCTGGACCGCAATATAACATGCAAATCGGCCTAGAAGAGCAGTTTCTAGGGCAATCAAGACATTGCGGAGTACAGTAGAGGGAACACATAAATTCTCCGTTGTTTGATAGGTAAACGAGGGGAGGTCTACGCAGTAAGATGATGAATATAGACTATGTGCAGTTGATTACAAGCAAGTCAAAGGGTCGTCAACTGTGTAATATGGACGTCATTTCTATTTTCCGCTGCTACTTGGCCGACATCAAACCAACCTCTACTACTGTGGATGTCTCTCTATCACGGTGTGCAGTCACTCGACTATATCGATTGCACTCCGTGCTACTGTATAAGGTGTTGCTACTGATTAAGGGTATGCATCTTCTTGTTGTTGTCCTGCTCCTGTGTTCCCATATCCGTATCCTTCTCCGGGTGAAATCTACTAGCGACACTGACATGTCATCTAGGAAGGCTAGAGACATGCCCCTTTAGTTACTCATTTGCCTTGCTCCTACTGTCACATAGACAACAAACCCTAAGATTGCATTACGTGCCGCCTCTGACGACAATGACGATCTAGGCAGGTGTCTTTAATGATAGCGGTAGCTGGTACGTAAAGATGTCATTTTGTGGAGGCTAATCTTGATAGTTTCCTCTGTGCTGATTTCATATTGAGAAAAGTATGTGTTGTGAACATGAACCGTAGGCCCCTGACTGCGCATCATTCTTACAGCGAGATACACATACTACTATGTACAATCAGCCATCATACTAGAAGTTCAGATAAGCGTTTCTGCTGCTGAAGCAAAATGGGATGCAGAGTTGGAGAACAGGTGGCAAGATAGCGAGCGTAATACGTCCCTTCTAGTCATCCGTGAATAGCTTATGAAGAATAAAACCGATATATATTGCCGGTACTTAGTGCGGCAGTAGCTTGTTCTGTGCTGAAATCTCTGGCGGCTGGCGATTGTAGGGCCTGAGCAATGACAGCTTAGAACCCTGCACTTTCTCGTATCCCAATATCATCATTGCGTGGCGATGACATGAACTAAAGAAGTAACTTATGATATACCTCAAGGTGCACGCATAGAGCTAAATACAGTGTATACAGAAAAAGTGAATGACGAGCAGTTAACTCTCTACACTCTAGTAACTTGCAGAACGTAACCTCTCATTACCACCTAATAAAGCCAGCTAACTATGCAATTTGACAGGAAAACGAATACTAGGAACTCCGGACCCCAGACTAGGACAGCGTCACAAACAAGTCAAGGAGAAACGTCACTTTGCCAACACGCGAGGGCATCGTTCCATATGTTGAAGGCTCAATTATATCATCACTTGCTAGAGCTAAGACATAAGCCTAAGGACCTACGAATTTACAGACGGGCTTTGTCTAAAGAACGACAAGGAAGGAAGGATCCTGACCTTGGATGTAACGAAAATAACCTTGTACGTTAATCATTGCCTGCGAACCACATCAAAAGCAAAAGCCATCAACCTGAAAATGGACAAGCTCTGAGGCGAGTCGACGATGTATGAACTGTAGTCAACTTTTATATACTCCTTCTCCTCCCAACAAGCTTCTGTTTGTCAGCCCCATGGACTTTGAATCTAGGAAAACGAGTGGTCTACTAACAGATAAGGGTAAGCCTAGAAAGGCGGCGATGAATAGAAATGGACACCTGTAAGGCACATGTGGGGTTAGAGTGCATAGATCCAATATCAGCTGTTGCCAGAAACCGGAGGCATACATACACTTGAGTGGTGTATACGACCCCAAAGAAGGCCCGATTTATGATGGCTGATGATTGTCCGAAGAAGATTACTATCTGTCAAGTCACGATGTGCGAACAGTACCGAGTTCTATCTAATAACTGTTGTCACAGCCAAGACAAACCATCCTATAACAATGGCTTATGCTTAAGAAGTTCGCCGTACGGCCTGTTAAGATTAGCAATGACATCCATAATATATATCACGCGGTTCAGCGGCTAGTGATGGGAGAATCTAGAAAGACAATGAAGCTTGTTGGTTGCCACCTGCGAGGGTGTCGAAGAGGCGAGACGCTTGCAGCAGCATCATCGTCATACAGAAGAAGTGGCGCAGAATGTTGTTCATATTCTTCAGTACAGCCTTTTGCTAATACCGTAACGTGACTTTTATCTGTATATATGCATATATTCATTCATAGCAGATTTGCCTCCCCCCCCCCCCCCCAAAATGATGTAGTCCTTAAAGAAGTAGAATGCCAAAAAAAACAGAAAGAATATGATACTACTAAGAATGATAAAACAATAGAAAAAGCAAACAAATAAAGTAACGGTGGTAGACAAAGAGGAGAACTTGTATTTCGTAAGATCCAAAACGAACCTATAGAAAAAGAAAATAATATAAGTGAACAAGCTACAATAAAACGGACAAGTTATCTTATAATCGAGCAGAAAAGCGTCGTCGTGCTAAAATGACGGCCCGTGGTCTGAACAATGACCCTCTATTCTTCCAGCTGTAAATAGTATGCATATAAGAGTATTTTCGTATTTTTTTCAAGAACCCTTTCTTTTTTTGTCGAACAGGAAGACGTTCCCCGGAAATAAGATCAATTATTTGTACTGGATATGATAAAGCAGAGAGAGAGAGAGACAAGGGAAAAATGCCACCGTTACTTGAAAATGCGGGATGGAAAATTGAAAGTGACAGCTCGCCAAGTTGCCGGACAAAAAACCTCACTGTCACGTTGATATCTCTTTAGATAAAGGACCAAAAGCCTCGATATCTCGCTGCACGCAAGAAAGAGGATTTACTTGACAAACGCATATGCTCTGGAGGCTGTAAGCGCACAGATAGTACTGCATACATATATGTTCAAATATCGATATTGGATTTGCTCAATGGGCCTTTACTTGGAGACAAACCGACCAATATGAGTTTATCTTCTCTCGCCATCTCAGGACTTGAAATGAGAGAAATCTTGCTTTGGAATAGAAGCTGGCATATTTGATACTGTGTATTGGAGCTTGACCAAAAGGCCCGGCTTGAAGCAATCTCACCTTTTTATTGGTATTGTATAGTGGGTACGGCCAATGTTACAGAGCGGAAGAGATAGATGAGCTATAACTATTAAGTTGTGTATATTGACATCAAGTTCAAACAAGGCACTCATATGTACATGAAAATATGTCATATGGTCTCTCTTATCATCCTCTGGTAATATTCTGGCCAAGCCTCATATCGTGACAATCTGTGTGTTACAGGCATTACTGCCAAGAAGAACAAAGAGAGCCTATACTGATACAGTGGAAGCGGAGGTTAGAACGACCGACTAGAATCGAAACGCAACATCGAATGTCGGTGAGAGCGTTTCACTCCATGCCATGCCATGCAGGGCGGGGGTGGAATATAGGCTGGGTAGTGGTAGTAGCAGGACATACATATGTATGAATTTCAGTACGGTGGGGTGCCATTGAGGTGGCTATCGCTTTTTGATCTGCTCTTTTGTTTATTCTTATCTTTTTTTTTCTGATGTTTTTCGAAAGATATGCCTGTTAGTTACTTGTTTGCATGTCTGACAACATGTATTTTAGAATTCTCGTGATGGCAGAGCAAACAAAACATCAGATAAAGGAAAACGATACTGACGACTCGAGCATACTAATATGTATGGTTTGGGGTGTGGGGATAGAAATCCCGTTATAGCATTTTTGTCGGGGTTAAGAAAGGGAAAAAAAAAAAGTAAAGAAAAAAAGGTAATACAGTAACCATACTCACATAGCGTGCCATCCCAAAGTCTAGATACACAGTCCTGCTAAAACGCAGACAAACAGATAACAAGTATCGTGTACTCGTTTTTGCCACCCCTCACTTCCTATTATTCAATTACCTCCTTGGAGGCGGGCCCATCTTGCCTGCGCCAGTATCTACCCGCTTATGCGCCGGTAGCTCCGGAACCTTGAATCCACCGCTTCCATTACCACTGCCGCCGCTGCTTCCGCCAACCTGTGTAAACGTTCCGCTCTTAAACCACCGGTCTTGGTCGGCTTCGCGCTTGCGTTTATTAGCTTCCCGAATCTTTGGATCAACCAGCTCTAATCCCTGAACGGGTGTAAACGCTAGACTAGACTGTAAACCACTGTTTCCTCCAGATCCGCCCGAGCCTACCGTCGTGCCTACTCCTGACGTGCGCAGGCCATTTCCGCCAGATAGCTGCATGCCACTGATATGGCCCGGCCGTATCGCTGATGCCACGCCGTTGTTTAGAGACGAGGCGCCGCCCCAGCCCTTGTGTTTCTGACTGAGTTTGGCGCGTGTGCGCTGATCGACCTGTAAGCTGCGAATGCGGCCGTCGTTGGACGCTCCAATCATTCCCATACCAATAGTACCATCGCCTGTGCCAAAGCCCGCCTCGTTTTCCTCCTTGCCGAATGCCATGCGGTTTTGCGCTTTGCGTAGCTCAGTCATGGCCGTCGCCTCCTTTGCCTTGCGTGCACGACGGCCACCACGCTTACGTGCTGGCTTGTCGTCTGGTACGGGAAGGGCTCGTTGGCCCTTGTTTGGTGGCGGAATGGTCAATTTGTCTAATCTGTCAAGGCACATCTCACGGAGCGCATCGCCAAAAGAGCCGTCAGGCTGGCTGTGCGTGCAATCTGCGCGTGCTGCCTGGACCAGCTTTGCAGAGACGATACGCATAGCTTGCCGTCTCAAATCATTTGGAATGCCCTTGATAATAGGTGAGTGAAAAAGGTAACCTTGTTGTCTGATACCAACATTTGTAGCCATACCGGGACCACTCTGTTTCTTTGAACCCCATGCAGCAACATTGCAAGCTGGGGTCTTTGATAGACCAGTCAGACCACCAGCCGCATTTAGTAACTGCGCAGCTGTGAGTGAACCTAAGAGTATTGTGAGATTGGGCGCAAAGATGTTCATTCGTGACTGGACATATTCGGTGAGTGTCGTCTTTGCTCTGTCAAGAGAAATTTGCAGTTCGCAAGCACTAATGACTCTGTGAAGTTCCTCGGGGCTCATATCTGATCCCTTGGACTTTGTCGCCTCCATTGTTACAACTAGCAAAGTCGGGCCGTCAAGTACTTGCCGTAAAGTCTGTCGCAATAAGTTGTCGGTGGAGTTCTGGATGGTCTTGATGTTGTCGGCGTCCATAGGACCGTTGCCGAGTATTGCGACGACCTTTGCATAGTCGAGAGGATTTGTGACTAGTGTTTCTAACTCTGGAAATCTTGCCGAATAGTGATCTCTAATAAACTTGTGCACAAGTACAATCTCGCCGTCGATATGTGTGGAAAGACCATTGGATTGCGTGAGAAGGTGATACTCGGGATGGTCCTCAATGTTGCCAATTATGCCTTTTTGCGGTTCAGACTTGAATCTTTCGATTTTCTGCGAGCGAAGTCGAAAGTTAGGTCTGTGGTCTAATGTAAACGCGGCTCATAATCGGTATGTATTGGGAGTATATAAATCGAGCTGTGAAATTACATACCTCTAGTACAGGCTGAAGAGTCTGAATCAAGTTCGCGACGCTGCGCACGTCTTTCACGCCACCAAGTTGCATCTTTTCGACTTTAAGTATTGCTTCCTGTTGATTCTCAGCTGACTTGTTGACGTCTGTGTTCACATCGGCCATGTCTGTGTCTTCGTCTTCCTCCTCTTCATCATGGTCGAACATAGCATCGTCGAAACGTGAAGCTATGGGCTTCAAGCCATTGTTTGCTGGTATTAAGGGCTGCAGGCCATTGGCGCCATTATTGCCGTCTTCCTGGGAGATTTCCTCATCAGAACCGAAGTCGTCTTCGAAATCCTGAAGTAGTTCGTCTGCTAGAGTTGCCATATTTTCTGCGTAAATGTTAAGGCTGGAGGAACAATGACAAATTGGCGGATCTGGTCGAATTGCAACAGGGACGAAATTGTAATGGAAGAACAGAAAGATAAAGGAAGAATGCAAAGGTCTAATATCGCTGGTTTGGGCGGCACTTTCTGAATGTGGGTTAAGTCAAAAAAGGGAAGAGAAGGCTGAGGACAAGGAGCTTTGATTGCTTGCATCAAGAAAAATTAAGATCAGGCAGAGGCCAGGTTAATCTTGCTAGAAGTGGGGCTACAGCACTGCAGAAACCTTATCTATTGGCTAACATCTTATCGTCTAGCTTACCGGGATCTTTACAGGCAGCCTTGTCATCCACTTTTTTTTTCGCGATAGTTCCAAGACAGCTTTCCAACCTCGACTTTTTTTTCTCTGTTGCCCTACAAAGCTGTCGATAAGGCTAATATCTCGATACTATCTGAGCATCATCTCTCTCTCCGAACCAATCTAGCAGCAATATATCATCAAAATGGAGTCTCGCGGCCCTCCTCGCGTCAAGAATAAGGCCGCTGCGCCGGTACAAATCTCCGCCGAGCAACTTCTGCGCGAAGCTGTTGACCGGCAGGAAGTTGACCTCAAGGCGACGACGCAGCGATTTGAGGATCTCGAAGAACTTCACGAATTTCAAGGCCGCAAGCGTCGTGAATTCGAGGACTATGTACGTCGAAACCGCATGAACATGAACAACTGGCTTCGCTATGCCGCCTGGGAACTCGAACAGAAAGAATATGCGCGCGCCCGCAGCATTTTTGAGCGTGCGCTAGACGTACATCCAAATGATGTGCAGCTTTTTGTTCGCTATATCGAGGCCGAGATGAAGACGCGCAATATCAATCATGCGCGCAATCTTCTAGACCGTGGTGTAACTCGTCTGCCCCGTGTCGACAAGCTATGGTACAAATATGTTTACCTGGAGGAGATGCTGGGCAATATTCCTGGCACCCGACAAGTGTTTGACCGCTGGATGCAATGGCAGCCAGATGAGCAGGCGTGGAGTGCATACATCAAGTTCGAAAAGCGTTATGGTGAATTCGATCGATGTCGCGATATCTTTGAGAAGTTCACGCTTGTCCACCCCGAGCCGCGCAATTGGATTAAATGGACTAAGTTTGAGGAAGAAAACGGCACCAGCGATCTCGTCCGCGAGGTGTTTGGTGCGGCGGTCGAATCTCTAGGCGATATGTTTGTCGACGAGAAACTGTTCATCGCATATGCACGCTTCGAATCACGGCTCAAGGAATATGAGCGCTCGCGCGCAATCTACAAGTACGCCCTCGACAGATTACCAAGATCAAAATCACGCCAACTACATGCCGAATACACGACCTTTGAGAAACAATTTGGCGATCAAGATGGTTTAGAGAACGTCGTTCTGTCAAAACGAAGGGCACTTTATGAAACACAGCTCAGAGAAACACCATCAAATTACGATGTATGGCTTGATCTCGCGCGGTTAGAAGAGAGTGCACTCGACTTCGACAAGGCACGTGACGCTTACGAAAGAGCCATCGCACAGATCCCACCAGTAGAGGAGAAGCGATACTGGCGTAGGTACATCTACTTATTCATCTTCTTTGCACTCTTTGAAGAAGATATTGCACAGGATGTTGCTCGAGCACGAGAAGTCTACAACGTTGCACTACAGGTAATACCACATAAAAAGTTTACCTTTTCGAAAATATGGTTGCTCAAGGCGCAATTTGAAATCCGACAAGGCGATCTGAAGGCGGCGCGCAAAACTCTTGGCACAGCTATTGGTCTATGTCCGAAAGACAAGAGCTTCCGGGGCTACATTGAGTTGGAACTGAAGTGTAAGTTAACTCCGCCCTGAA
Organism: Endoconidiophora laricicola; assembly: GCA_001640655.1. NCBI lineage: Eukaryota > Fungi > Ascomycota > Sordariomycetes > Microascales > Ceratocystidaceae > Endoconidiophora > Endoconidiophora laricicola. Next base: position 170,971 of record LXGT01000014.1, read on the forward strand.
TATTTGCCGTCAACAAGTTTGTATGCTAACATATATTCTTATGTGCGACAGTGTTTGAATTTGTGCGGTGTCGTCAACTCTATGAGAAGCACCTAGAGTGGAATCCGTCCAATTCGCAAACATGGATCAAGTTCGCCGAGCTAGAACGTGGTCTAGACGATATCGAGCGCTGCCGTGCCATTTTCAATCTAGCTGTGTCACAGGAGACACTCAACATGCCAGAACTTGTGTGGAAAGCATTCATCGATTTCGAGGAAGAAGAAGGCGAGTATGACCGCGCACGTACTCTCTACGAACGTCTACTAGAAAAGACCGATCACGTCAAAGTCTGGATCTCATACGCACAATTTGAGCTCAACATTCCCGAAGAGGATGAAGAGGAACAGGAAGAGGAAGAGGAAAACGCCGAAGAGAAAGTCAGCGACGAGGCCAAAGAACGTGCGCGCAAAATCTTCCAACGTGCCCACAAATTGCTGCGCGACAGCGAACAAAAGGAAGACTGCGTGGCGCTTCTCAACGCCTGGTTATCATTTGAGCGCACCCACGGCGACGAGGACGAACAGGAGAAGGTGCAAAAGCAAATGCCGCGCCGCGTTAAGAAAAGACGCACTGGCGAGGATGGATCGATTGAGGAGTTCATTGATTATATCTTCCCGGCTGACGAGCGGCAGGTCAAGAATCTGTCCAGTATCATGGCAATGGCCCAAAAGTGGAAACAGGAGGGCGGCAGTGGTGGTGGTCTGTCATGATTACTCCATACGTATTGATCGTCAAGGTGATTCATCTACCTTTTATATCTATCTACCTTTCTATCTCGTTCTTGTCACCAATCATTCACCAGCTTCTAAACATCAATATACCGCACAAGGCACTGTATCATTTAGTATACAAGCTGAACGAAAAAAAAAAAAAAAAAGTTATGGAAATCAACGTAATATTGAAAGAAACAACATCATGAGTCATCAAGCGATATTTGGACAGCAAATACAACTAAAAACAAGCCGGAAAAGGCTAATGAGAACAAAATCAACAAACCAAAATACTCCAACCAGAAACTCGACATGAAGCCCAGCAAATAGAAAGAAAATTGTCCAATAAGACTAAAAAGAACATTTATGGGCCCTATGTAACCCTTATAGGGTCTGAAACAGCCTAACTGAATTTCCATCTAATACCGGCTCCGTGTTCGTCTAGGGGAAACGTCACGGTTGCGAACATGGAAGTCTTCAGAATCGTATTCATCGGAATACACAGCATCATCTCGGTGGGCACCATAGGCTGAAGGCACGCCAGTTGCAGCTGTAGTTCCCGTTGTTTTATGGACAGGGCCACCACCGCTATAGACACTGTCACGATCATCGTGATATCCGCTGTCTGTACGGCGATGCACGGATTCATACTCGAAATCCTGCACCGATTCTGTCTCGCCGCGGTTGTTATCAGTACCGCCGGCCCGGCGATCGCGGCTCTTGCTGCGCGTTAAGCCTAGTTTCTCCAATGCGCGCCGGCCCTTGCTCTCGCTGCGCCGCGTGCCTGTGCGGTCTCTGCTGCGCGAGCGCGAGCGGCTGCGCGATGCTTCACGCAGGCGCCGGCTACCGTTGTCCTCGCCGTAGGCCATGTCGTCTTCATAGTCGCGGCGGGACTTCTTCTCGCCCGACGTCAGCAGTTTCTTGCTGCCCATGGCTACGGCAGCAGCTGCGGCCATTTTCCCCATAGAGCCGCCCTTCTTGCCGCCAGAACGGTCGCGCGATGAACTGCGATCACGAGATGGCGAGCGGCTGTCTCCGCCATGGCGGGCGCGGCTACGGGAACGGCCTGCATCATCGGCGTACAGGCGGTCTTTGGAGCCGTTTATCACGCGATTGCTTAGCAGGCCGCCGATGACACTTTCGAGCACAGAGAGCTTCTTGTGCTTGATCTTGTCACCGTCCCGTACGCGGTCAATGGCACCGGCGCCGATGGCGGCTGTGGCAATACGCTTGACCTTGTCGCCCTTCCAGTCACCAGGCTCCTTGGCCACGCGGAATGCTTCAGTAGCACCAGCTAGAAGCGTGGCTACGGCGGCCTTTTGCATGCGCGAGGTGTTGTTACTGCTGCCAGTCTTGGCCTTGACGCCGTGTCGGTCGCTTGTGACGCTATTGCCACTACTACCACCAGTGAACTTCTTAGCTAGAGCCATTACACTCGTAGCACCAAGAGCACTCTCGAGGAACTTGTTATTGCCCTTCTTAGCAGTTTCATCGTAGTCGTCATAGTCGTAGCCATTGTACGAGCTGTAGGTAAGAGCGCGGCGATCCTTGGTGCCGTCCTTCTTCTTCATGAGCATGTCGGCACCCTGGTAGGCAGCTAGGCCCCCAACGGCAGCAAGTGCAGCACTCGCTAGTAGGTTGCGATGCGGCTCGATGTGTTCCTCACGGGCCTCTCGGCGGTCATATAATTCCTTGCCACCAGCAGCTAGGCCGGCACCGAGAACAGCGGCCAAGATCATCTCCTTGCGTCCGAGCTGACGCTTCTGGTTCTCTTCGTACGAGTCGTAGGTGTAGCGCTCGCGGTCACGGTCATCATAGTAATTATCATAGTAGTCATCCCGGTATGGCTCGCTAGAGCGCGTGCGCCGGATATCCCGCGAGGAAACGCTCTCGACAGCGTAATCATCGTGCGGCTGGCGGACGACTAGGGCATGCGAGCCGCGGCCGGCTTTGGGCGAGTGGGAATGGTGAGAACGGCGCGACGTAGTCGAATAGGTGTCATAAACGCCGTGGCGGTCGTCGTACCGATCATCATGATGGTACGGCTGAGTGTCATAGTCGTAGGACATTGTGAATATGTTTTTCAGAATAAAGGGCAGAGACAAAGCTGGCGTTCGTGTAAGTCAGACGGGTAGATAGATAGACAACTAGCAGCTGGTGTGATATCGGGTCAGAATTTCAAGCTATCGACTGTGCTTCTAAAGAAGAGAAGACTGGAAAACAAAGAATGAAAGGAAAGAAGAGATTCAATCTTTGTAGCAGCGTCTCGTTGAGAGCAGGTTAGGGACTCTCCGACACAAGGGAAACGTTCTGGTAAGGTCACGTATAAATGTCTGTGTGTTTGTAATTCGTGTTGCTTGGGAAAAATACTAGGGTCAGTAGCAGGTCGAACGTAGGTAAGGAAGACTCAATGAGGGGGG